>JANHFJ010006003.1:173227-183996 GCA_032468195.1 Cerberus rynchops
ATATATAGAAGAATCTAGTCAACTAATAGTTAGCACTGAAATGGCACTAGATAAGGACCAACTAAATACGGGGGGGGGGGGGGCTGGACATGAATTGCTTGTAGGAATGTAATTATTCCAGACTGATTCCTATTTTGACTCCGCCTCTTTTTCTGCTACACCTCTAAGTTTAACACTCCTACTTTGAACTTTTAAATTTCCCCAATTAGCAACAACAAAAACATAAACAAGCAAAAATCAATACCAAATTTCAGCAGAATACTTTGACATGCTCCAGGATTTCAGATAAGGGCCGGAGTCTTGTTTATAAAACCAGCCCCCTTCCATTCAAAATCACGGGTCTAGCTCATCTACATTACGTGGAATTTAAAATATAATTTTATTTAAAAGTAGATTTTCTTAAATAAAACATCCAGTTTTATGTTTCAGTCAGGTTTTATGTGTCTGTAGAAAATTGCATAGAACTAAGACAGTTGTTGGGATTCAAGGAGCCCTTTAATACTGTAAATCAGTCTAAAGAGACCAGGAGGGAGGGAGGACAATGCCAGGCAAAGGGTAGTATAAAAGGGATGATAGGATGATGGTCAAACTATGGCACCAGCATCAAGGTCAGGATTTTGGTTATCACTTTGTTACCAAGGTAGAGTTGGGGCATTTCATGTCTAATTAATCATTTATATCTTTTGATGAATCCTTTCTATCCCCTATATATAGGTAATTTGCTTAACAACTGCCATATTTAACAATTGTTTGAAGCTGTGATAATGCAAAAAAAATAATAATAACCTTATGACTGGCCCTTGCATTTTTAAGCTCCTCAAACATTTAGGCGCTTCCCACAAGCTCCTTCTTCCAACAAGCAGTTAATGGGAAAGCTAGCAGTAAAACCACAAGTCATGGTCATGTGATATCTCACTTAAGGATCCTGGTAGGTTGCTTAATATGTTGTAAGACTGTCAAGGTCACATGATGCTTCGCTTAGTGACTGTATCACTTAACAACGGAGCTGCTGATTCCAATTGTGGTCACTAAGCAAAAACTATCTGTAACTCTTTGTTAATCTAGTCTTTCAGTCAATTTGGCTGGGGGCCTAGTGGTGATTATTGTAGGGTATTTTAATAAATACATTTTGAATCTCCATTACTTTGGTTCATATTATTGTGGATCACTTTTTTCCCATAAAAATTACATATTCTTCTATATTTAATTGTTAACTTTGTACATTTAGATTCTCCTTGTATTATTTCCATTAACCTTTCGTAATCACAGCATGGCAAGGTACGTCAAGCCCTTTGTAGTTCTTCTCAAGCATTTTTTACTAATTAGGTATTAAATTAAAACACTTAAAGCAACTCTAATACCCACTTTAGATATTTGGGAAATCGCTGTTTTGGGCTGCACATTTCTTGCTACATTGGGTAGAATGACATTAATACACTCTATAGCACTCTGTTAAGCTAATGCTTTCTGCAACCACATTAAATTTCTTCTTTATTTTGGCAGGTCTAAATAGCAGGTTATATTGTGTGACCTCTTAGCTTTATCTTTACAGGGTGAGGGTAAGGGCCATGGGGTAACTATGAATTGTTCTCCCCAGAGATTAAGTATTGCTTATCAACAAAATATTAATTAAGAAAAACAACTAGGGGCAGAAATATAAACCACCATTATATTTAGCTTAGCCTGAAAAAAATAGCATGACTATTGGTCTGTTTTTATGATCAGTTTTCAACTTCAGCCCAGTTTTATTCAATCACAAATCCCATCCTGTATATTCTTTATTAACAGAAATATAGTAATCTTTTCTTATTTTGAACATGTGAATTTCTATTCAAATATAAATACATTTTTATTCTTTGTGCCTCTTGTATTATTAATGCTGTTTAACCATCATACAAATTAATCAGCAAATAAATACTTAACCTGCTGTTAGAATAGTAAGTGAAGTTATACACTTATTATAAGACTTTATTTTAATTCCTTTCCTCTATAAAGAATACTAAATTAATGGTAAAGGATATAGCAATCAACCTTAGAATTGATAGTGAAGATACTTAAGTGATGGATCTGCCTTTTAGGATACATTTATTTATTTAGCCTTTTAGATGCAGCTATCTATAATAAAGGAACACACGATCAAAAAATAAGATGTAGACTAGCACTTGGCAAGATATTAATGAAGGGCTTGAAAAATATAGAACTATCAATATCTATAAAGATCTGAATCATGCAGGCAATGGTTCTTCCTGTGATACTCCATAGCAGGGGTCTCCAACCTTGGCAACTTTAAGACTTGTGGACTTCCATTCCCAGAATTCTGTCCCAGAATGGAATCAAAAGATGAACTCTGAAGAAACAGGATAGAAATAGTACATTGCTGGAGAAGTCTCCTGAGAATACTATGGACAGCCAAGAAACCAAACAAATGGATCACAGAACAAATCATCCAGAGTTCTCACTCAAAACAAAAATGAGAGCACTCAACTGTATCATATTTGGAAATATTATGCAAATTATCGTATTTTGGATTCTTCATGAGAAGTCCATAGTCTCATACAAGGTAGAAGAAGAAAAAAAAGATATGCAGCAGCAAGGAATGTGGACTTAGTTACAATGCTCATGGGAACCAAATGAGAAGGGCTAGGTTGGGTCCAGGTCATTTTAGAAAAGGTCTATTTGTGCTGTTGATAATACTGAAACTGACTTGATAGCACTTTATAAATTAATCAATGATCAATCAATAAATCACATCCCCAGTTTTGTTTTAAAAAGGGAAGGAAGAGAGGGAAGGAGGGAGGAAAGGAAGGAAGGAAGCTACTATGCTTGAAAACAGTATGTATGTATATTTAATATTAGTGTATGTGATATCCATCCATCTCCTGCCTGAATAAGCATTCCACTTAGAAAGACAACTCGTATTTAATCAAAATGATTGTGCATGATATCTCTAAAAGAGCATATGCCAAATAAATTGTGGCAGCAGAGACCAGTGTGGCATTCCCTATAAGGATAGCGTGTGTATTTTCAGTACTTCCAGATGGCCTCTGTTCTGTGGTTGCCCATGAGTAGGCAGAGTAGGCACACTGAACAGAACTGAACACATTTCAAGGCAAGGAATCTAACATTATCTACCAAATACACATCATGTCAGCTTTTGCTTAGTACAGCCAATATCAGCTTTTCAACAATCTGGAGAGCAAGGGAAATATTAAAAACTGCCATTTTATGAGATAAGGAGGGTTAAGGTATTTGTCTTAAGCCTTTTCTTATTTAGTATGGTGTACAGAAAATACAGCAATTCTGTTTTTGCTCCTTGATCTTTCCATAACTTGGATATAAACTTTTTCCCAACCATACATGAATCCTGTGATACACAAGAGTTAAGGCTTATCCAAGAGAAAACTATCTGCAATGAATCTATTGTTTTCTTTCTTTCTTTCATTCAGACTAGCTCATTCAAACGCCCTACTCTTGATGCCATATTCTTTGTCAGGAAGGATAATTGAACATATTCTGAAAAAAAAGTTATTGCTTCACAACGATAATGCTTTAAGAAATATTATTCCACAAATGTGTTTCTTTTAGATTTTTTTTTAGATTCCTTAAATTCTCATAAGCAGTTGTTCATCAGTGTTGTGCACATGGTGCTGCAATTTTAAACTGACATTAATTTCATAAATAAAGAGATGATCTCCTCTAACAATGTCACGAGACCCGCTGATCATTTTAGGCTATAACTACATTTGGGGATTCTACTATTCCTAGATTAAAGCTTTGTACATTAATTTTCATTTATCATTATTTCAAAACTAACATCGTAATATTTTGAAAAAAAATATTTAGGAAAGTCATCACTATGCATCAGAATAATACTGAAATTGTATGAAAACAGAAGCACTGAATGGATAACCTACATGCTTCTATCTATGTAGTAAAAAAATCTCCAAAGTGAAATAAAATAAATGTGAAATCTCTTCATTAAACCATTGTAAGACAATCAAGAAATTTTCATAGCAAGAAATCTATTAGTAGATTTCCTTAAATAAACTCAGAATGCAATTATCCTATTTTTATGTTTTTAGGTACTTTACTTATATTATTTTACTTTACTTATATTATAATATACTTAATATATCTATTGCTAGTATATCAATCCTATAAAAGTGCACAAATTTAAGCAAAATATTTTTTAAAATGGCTTCTTATTTATTCATTTGTTTGCTGGGTACAATACGTTTTACACTTTTTTGTTTTTTATTATTAGTTCTATAGCTTTTACTTACCGTATATAAACTCTCAAGGTGGTTTACAACATTTAAATCTCAAATACATGTTTAAAAATGCAATTAAAATAAGTAAAATTGAACTCAACCAAAAGAGACATGCCTTTCCCACTTTTCAAAATATGGGAAAATGAGGGACACGCGTACTATTTGAGGTCCTTCTCTGTAATGAAATAAATGATCTTCTGTGGTGTGTGTGTGTATGAATTTTAAAATATTGACTTTCTGATTGTAAATGCAATTCAGTGCCTCACTCTCTAGGAAGAAAGGAAAGATGAAAAAAACCCATTTATTTCAACGAGCCGGCCTAGCCTGATACCTCAGGGTTAATTAATTTTAAATCAATTTTAAATTTTATATTAATTTGTTTTAAACTGTGGGTTTTTAATTAATTTTAATTGAATTTTAAATGTGTTTTAAATCAGCCTTATCTAATTATTTTAATTGATTTTTAATTTGTATTTGTATTTTGTCTCTTGTTTTACTGGCTGTTCACCGCCCCGAGTCCCTAGGAAGAGGGGCGGTATAAAAGTTTGATTAAATAAAATAAATAAATAAATAAATAAGGTAGCAAACGTACATAATCTTCCTCTTCCTTTTTTTTCCTGCACAACAACCCTATGAGGTGGGAGAGAGAGTAGCCCAAAGTCAACCAGCTAGCTTTCATACCTAAGGCAGGACTTGAATTCAGAGTCTCCTGGTTTCTAGCCAGGTGCCTTAGCCATTAGATCAAAGTGGCTCTTTACTGAAGTGGGGAAAAATATTTTTTTAATATTTTTTTTATTCTTTTGATATTTGCCATTAAATAAAGGTAGATTTCATCGATCAGAAGAAGTGTATTTGTCCCATTTCTATTGACCCTTAGTATCCAAAACCAAAAGCCCTGAGCCAAATTATATGATTAAAGCCTCTAATTAGCAAAGAAATGAGGGCCAAATTGCATGATACATTTTCTATGAACTATAAATAGCAGTCACTAAGGGGGGGGGGAGGAGCATAATTAGAAATGGAACTATAATTCAAAGAGAACAGCTGAAATATTCTGTTCTCAATCTTGGCAGCTTTAAGATGTGTGGACTTCAACTCCCAGAATAACCTCTATATAATGAAAATCTTTCTTTTCTTTCCCTAAATAGGGGAAGTGAAGTTACATCAGGACTAATGGGGTCTCTACTTTCACATGATTTCTGTACACTCTCTCTCTCTCTCTCTCTCTCTGTGTGTGTGTGTGAGAGAGAGAGAGAGAGAGAGAGAGAGAGATTTTCACTAGGATAATTGTTCTAAGGATGTTCAGTCTATATTTCACATTTAGCACAATCCTGATCAAGGGTCTCCATAGTTTCTATTTATATTTTTTTTAAAAACTAATGGTTAACAAACATGTTTTGGGGAAATCTGCACATTCATTTCCATCTTGAGATATCCAAATTCAACTGATTTCTCTCTATTATTATATTGTATACTATTATTATACTCTGTTTTCTGAGGTGAATACTAATAAAAATCACATACTGGGACTTTTACATGCATTTTACTTTGAAAATAGGCAGAATTTTGACTTAAAGTATTAGTAGGTGGAAATTATTATTAATAAGTAGAATCTAATAATAATCATATGTACAATTTAAATATTTATGAAAATAAATTGATGTTACAAAGTTGTTTATTTTCTTTGGAAACCTGTTGAAAGGAAATATCCATGTTATCCATGGATATTTCAACCACAACACAACACAAACTGCTCCATTCAGCTGGGTAAACTAAACTGAGTATAATTTTAGCTCTGCAACTTTATTTTGTGGTTGTGTGTAGCACATTCATTTTAGTTAGAGGACCCAGTTTGCCACATGTGTGATTATACTGGAAATGCTTAGATTCTGAATACATAGCTCCCAGATGTTAAATTCTGTGCATGTTTAGCTGACAATACCTAACCTTTTTTTTCCCATCCGTGGCCAAGCAGGTAATCTGATGGTAGTTCTTACTTGGTGTCTAGTGAGGGACTGCACAGGAAGTACTAGATTTAAATTTAATACCAGAAAAGATGGAGTGCTTACTAATCCAGAAACAATCTGAGATAATGATGGCTCCCAACCCTTTTTATAAGATGTTAAAGATCTGGTTCTGTGCCTGTACTATGAATGCACAGAGCTGATGTCTACTAAATGACCAGATCAACTAAAGTTTACATAAGGTATGCAGTTTGCATAATTTACAAAGAAAGTATGCAGTCTTGGACTATACCACAGGTCATAATCCTAAATTTCCTACAAATGAATTAAGTAGAGGGGAGAATGACAACTTTTTTCTCTCTCTAACTATATTAGAATTTGGGAGTATGTTTGCATGGTTATTAAGGTATTCATAGTAGATATATTATTCTAATAGAAGAGAATATATGTAGCTCAGGGCTGAACTGTGAAATCCTTGGTACTCTCTCTGAGCTGAGTTATTTGCTTGCAGATGTTTCATTACCCAGCTAGGTAGCAACATCAGTACACTAATCAAGGAACCAATGATGTTACCTAGTTGGATAATGAAACATCCGCAAGAAAACAATCCAGCACCAAAGACTCCAGAGTTACTGGTATGTTGTTCTTCAGATGGTTTACCTAGTCCAAGTTTTATTTAGACACATCAAATGCCCAGATGTGAAGCAGTACATTTGTTAATATTGCAACTAAATAAAACAAAAAAGCAAACATGTTCAAATAAGAGAAAGCACATTCACTGTAGTTCTTACTAAGTTGTGATAACTATTTCCATTTGATTATTATTAACTAGCTTGGTGACTTCCATACTTGTATTATAAAACAGGAAGATTACTGAAGCAAACATGTATGAATATCT
The DNA here is from genome assembly GCA_032468195.1 of Cerberus rynchops. Lineage (NCBI taxonomy): Eukaryota > Metazoa > Chordata > Lepidosauria > Squamata > Homalopsidae > Cerberus > Cerberus rynchops. The sequence continues at coordinate 180,361 of JANHFJ010006003.1, forward strand.
GCTTTAGTTTTCTTTTTATAACTTTGATACATGGGACATGAACCAAGAATCATCTGCAACCTTCAAAGTAGTCCTCGTCGGAGAAGCCTCAGGCTATGATTAAGTTCAACCTTATTCAGAATTTTTTTGCTTTGCTTGATAAAAGGAAAAAGGGGGAAAGAAACAAATGATTTTTGTTGGAGCCAGCACCTCCAGTCTAGTGCCATCAAGTTTTCATAATTCTCAGACGATAGAAATGAAATGAAATGAAACAAAATCAGTACCTACCTCCAAGTCATTAAAGAACAGATGGGTATCTGCAAGATTGAAAATCATTTCTTCCATCATAAGGCCTATCCGAACTGACGTAGTAGTGTCCTGTTGGGGAAAAATGAAAGCTTTTTATGTTTTTCTACCTATCTGTTTTGACTCTCAGAGTGAAAGTAAATATTATGGGCTTTCATTTTGAAAGGACATTTTCTGCTGTAGGACTATTTTGATGAATAGCCTATTCATATGAGTGTTGTGATTGTGCTCGCACATCTAAAACATTTCTAAAACTTTTGAAAACCTTGTATACCCTTGTTAGTGATAAAAATCACATCCTATATGCCTATAAGCTAGAACCTGTATATAAGAAGTTGTGTTTTGCTGGGTGCTACTTTATGGGTGTGCAAAAGTAATCAAGATAAATGCTTGAACCCTGATCAAGGGTTTGGGACCTTTGCTTCTAAAATAATTCCACGTAGTATAAGAATATCACACTAACCAAATCAAATAGCAGCTTCACATGCTTTGTGATGAGCTCATTTGAATAATTTTGTGTGAGCGTAGTACCTTCCATGTAGAATCCCCACTATCATCTCTGCACCGTTCATTCTCATAGGGATCCTACCATCAAGGAACTGATGATAGGGATCCTAATTCACATTCTTATTTTCCAAAGGAATAATTTTAATGATAGACATTAAAGTCAGAAGAACAGGTTCAGATCACCATGAAATTGGGAAATCACATAGTCTTGGATAGGATACTGCTACCATATTCTGGCTTAACCTTGAAGGTTGTTCTGATATTAAAAATGTGGTTTTGATTTTATTAGAGGGTCACTATACAAATACAAATGCAATGGAATCCATGGGCAGCACAACCTGGTTTTTTATCTTAATAATCTACATTAGCTTTTTAAAAAATGCAACATCCCCATAAAGGTCAAGTAGTACCAACGTCACATTTTGTGACTCAACACTGATCAGGATGGTGGCAGATAGGAAAGATTATTGCTAGAGGTTTACACATGTGGTCCCAATTAGTTTATCCTCCAAAAATCTGTGCTTTGCTCTGTAATAAATATTCTGAGTTAAAGCTTTGAACAGAATAATCTGTTTGATGCCAGTTTGAATGGGAACATTTATTAAAGTCCCTCTTACTAAAAAGAACAAAAAGAAAAATTGTTCAACTCATTGGGAGACCATTGCAGAGATGGAGGTGGATGTGAACCAAATAATGTGAGCGCAATGAAAGGCCTGTTTGCAGCACTCTTGGAGTTCCTCACTTGTATTTATTAGCATGACTGTGAAACATACTGTCCCAAAATCACTTTAGGCTCTGAAATCCTGGCTCTTAAGTTTTATTTTGAAAACAGACAATAAACAAACATTTGCTTAGACTTGTTTTAAAATGTACCTAGTGGTTTCTCTCTCCATTTTTAAAATTGTATCAATTTGGCTGGACTTCTGCGTGTAATTCTCCCCAAACTCTCCTTCCTCCATCAACACCAGTACAACTCTTGCTGACATTGTAACAGGAAGTTGGAGGCAAATTTATCTTTGGCAATCTCTCAAGCGCAAGTTGCTCTTTGTCTTTTCAGTTTGTGCTTCCAAAACATTCACAGCCAGGCTTAGGTTTTAAGTAGTAAACTGTTAAGACTTGTATGCTGCCATTCATGAATGGCCAGGGTGCGAGTGCTTTTCCATCTTACCCAGGTGTCAATTCACCTGATATTCTAAATGTTTGTGTCATGAACTTCTACATCTCTTTGGCTTTTCAAAAAAAAAACCCCAAGCCATAGGCACAAAAAGCTCCAAGCACCAGCAACTCTTGTATTGAAACAATCAGACTTTTCTACCTTCCTGCCAAGTACTTGCTGATGCCATGAACAAATAATGACTTTTCCACCAGGAAGAAAGCATTAATTAAGCGTATTTGTCAGATTTCCATTCTACAGGGAGGAGGGGAGGTTTATCTCTTGGAGGTGTCAGCCAAAGGTGAAAGGCAGATTACTGCACAATGCAAGGCCTTCCAAGTAAAATCTCATCTTTGTGGTTAGCTTTTAATAATAAAGTTGTCACCAAAGAGTTTAATGGTTTTAATTTGGTTTAATTACTTGGAAATGGAACCAGTTTGTTTGCTTGTATTAACTAGAAAGAAAGGAGATTGGGAGGGGGAGAAAAGAGAGCGTGCCACATGCCTGAGTGAGGATAGGTTAGCTTTATTCTTTAGTTGTCGAGTGTTATGCCTTGATGAGAATATAAGAAAGCAATTACACCACTTAGTATTTAAGCAAGTTTCTTTGAGTTCCAGAACAAATTCTACCTCCCTCCACCAATGCCGTTTGTTCCATTCTTCTCTAATTATTTATTTTAAATTGTTGCTTAGGAGAATCATTTATGTCAATAAAAAAGTCAGACTGGGTCTTTTTTGACAACTGTTTTTTTTATAAGCAGTCATGAATCTTTTCATAAAACAAGTTCATATAATGGCAAATTAACAGTTGCCAAGAGGCACAGGCACATGCAGGATTAATATAAGATTCTTGTACATAGAAGAAAGAAAAATGCAATATACTTTCAAATGCTTAAAAGAGATTTTTTTAAAATCATACCAATCATTTTAGATAAATTACCAAAAATTGAGACAACCATGTATATAACAGAATGGCTTAATGAGTCAAGCTATAGCTAGCAGGAATATTAAAATCTTTTTGCTGCCTTAAGAATATGTATGGTGTTTTTTCTCCCAGTTATGCCAAACACTATTGCCGCTTTCCTCTTCCAACGAAACTGAATGGAAGAAAATGCTGAATACAAGAGAGTTTGTATCTTATATTGCAGTGGTTTTCCACCTTTTTCTTCATCATGGACCCCCTTTAAATACCTTTTGTGGCCACAGACCACTAAGACTTAACTCAAGATTTAAATCATAACATTTCCTCCAAGACTTCAAGGATTCCCTGTCATGACATCACGGGCCCCAGGGATCTGTGGACCGCAAGTTGAAAACCACTGTTCTATTGGTGCCTGTCAGAAGAGTGGATGCCCTTCAACTCCTCTCAATTAAATGTTTCGCATTTCTTTTCTGTTGCAGACCCTGCCCTCTGATATGTATCAATCCCGCTTCCCTCCAGATATCCCACTTTTAGGCCTGTCCCTGCTGACTGAGTCTGTTTTTGAATGTTGGGAATGCTGTGTAGTCCAATCAAGATGTTTTAACTCTGGTTTTAACTTATGTACTCTAAGCCACCCAGAGACTTTCTGGGGTCAGACAGCTCTAGCAAATCTAATTTAATCAATAGGAATGAAGAAAAGGACTTTTCTATTTTTGTAAGGCATTTCCCACTCTTAATTTTGAGGTTATCCAATGATCCTTGAATTGGCA
>JANHFJ010006003.1:188633-201913 GCA_032468195.1 Cerberus rynchops
CAGGATGTTTCTTTCCTGCCTTCCTTACAGGATTAACCCTGTAAAGTGGGAAAAAAAACAAAAGGAGATTTCTTCTACCAACCGGTTCTCTGAACTGCTTAGAAAATTTACTACCGGTTCTAGTGAACCTGCTAGAAACTGCTGAATTTCACCTCTGGGTCAAGGGGTTCTTTGACGCCATGGAAATTGGCAAGATGGCACTGTTCCTATGAAGCCTCCTTTGTTTTTCACTAGTGCAATATGTATTGCCAATAGGGACCAAAAGAAGAACATGTCAGGCATGTGTTGTGGTGGCATAATATCCACATGATTCAAAGCCTCTCTGACATATCTATGAAGTCCCCAAACAATGCTATCCTACCTAACCTTCCAGATCCTGGTGGGCTGGGTTGCAGGCCCAGGCATCCTGGGTTTAGTGAGGTAGAGAATAGGCCCAAGCTTCAACAAGTTTCCACATGCCAGTTGGCTTTATATCCAGCCAAGGTCATGTGGACCACAGCAGGTTATGCATGCCAGTGGGTCCAGTGGCTGGCCAAGACCTCCCAGTTTCTACACTGGGCACTGCAGCTTGTGATGGGCCGTCCAGGGTCTCCCCTACTCTCCTGAGATATCAACATACTCCTTATCTCAAATTTCATCAGCCTAAGACCCATGAGATCGAGTAACCATATCTGGGTGCCAGAATTGCAGTTGTTCAGAGAAGCGGCCATGTGACATCTTGCTTAATAATTGCTTCACTAAATAACTAAGATTTTTGATTGGGTTGCCTAGAATTGGTTAAAACAACCTTCCCAGCTTTGAGGACCAATGTGGGGGGAGGGAAGATGGGAGGTCACGCACAGCTCTATTTGTACAAGTGGCGGCATGCGTGCCTGCCACTTGCACAAATGGAGCTGTGCGCATGCGCACTTGCCAACTCCTTGTACAAGTCAAGATGTGCATGCAAACACGCATGCACATGCTGACTTGCTGCTTGTGCAAGGTTAGCGGTTCGCATGTGCTCGCCCACCGCTAGCGTGGTCCAATATTGAATGGGACATGGCCCAGGGATTGTGGACTTCTGGGTTAGAATATGGGCGGCAACATAAATGTTTTAAATGAATAAATTCCCATCCCAATTGTGGACATAAGTCAAGGAGTACCTGTACAGTGTTATGTTAAGCAGAATGCATAATATATTTCATTTTAGCTGCTGCTGGAACATTTAAGATTGAAGCACCCAGACTTTTAAACAAATGTGCTCTCTTTCCAGAGGGAAAGGTGGAGTCCGTAAAAAGTCTTCAGAAGGTTTCTATATCATCAACATTTTGAATTTTTTCACATGTGTTCAAATGTTAAGGAGGGCAATAAATCTAAGCTTTGGTTTACTTATCCCAATTGTTGTAGGTACCATAAAGCTACAGCAGCTGGTAGAACCATAAAATGATGTCAAATCTTATTTCTGCAGTCACTGCTGCAATAATCAAGTCTGTTTAAATAACTGCCAATTTAGTAATCCCATTGTATCCCATCGGTAGCAAATAACCTTTTCCATACCACATGAAAGAAGGAACATGATGTAATATCAAAAGTGAATGAACGTACTGTTTCTTTAGTAAAAAAAAATGTGTTACACAAGTTAAGACCTGATTCCTTTAGAGTTCTGCTACTTTTTCTAGATACTTTGTGAAACTTGTAGATGTGTCAAAGCTGCATATTATAATTTATTATAACATTTGCAGAGAAATCCTCTAGTTAAATATTGTATGTTGGAAAACTGCAATTATTTTGTGGTGAAGCCAAGTTTGCATCCGATATCTGGGAGCAAAAATTACACCATCGGATTACAACCGATTTCCAAAAACAAAAAATTATGAAACAGGTTTTCAACACGTTTCTAAATCTCTGCAGGAAGATTCCAACCATATCCTTTTGGTAAACAGCAACAAAAGTGTAATAATTTTAAACTTGAGTTTTAAATATTTAAAATATTACTTTTTTAATATCCCTCTCTGTAATGTTGGATGGGTCCAAAATGTTGTGAGTTTTTCTATAAAATTGACAGGAATCTTGTAGAGACCATACATTTAGAAACATGTCCAATCCAATCTCCTTACTCATCAGATGAATAACATTGGTTAGGATTCAGATGCCTTTACCCTTACAATTTTCATTGGACAAACAGTGTTAGAAAATAACACAAGTGAACTCAACAGTACCTTTCCGTATCTGGAGGCAAAAGTTCCCGTGAGTAAGGAGTGAAAAATAATTATCGTCTCATCCAAGTCCCATACAAACACACGCTGTCATAGAAAACAGAGGGGTGGAAAAATAGAGAAAAATACAGTAATTACTGGCAGAAATACACTAATTTTGGATTAACTATGTAAAGAAGAACCTCTGCTTCCTCTCAGGGAATTTGCTTGTGTGGGGCATTACCTCAGCTATTTGAAGATTTCCTGTTCCTAAAATATCTCACTTTTTTCTTCTTATACCTGCCTCTTGCTGTCAGAGTCCCAGAAGAATGCTTCCTTGAGATGCCACCCTTATTTATTTTAAACTGCTCCAAAAGACTAAGCCCAAACAAACAAATTATCCTTTTCTTTAAAGTAGTTAAAATAATTTCCTAGTTCCAATCTACTATTATAACTTCAATAATGCTTCTGAAATTTTCACTTTTTTTCCTTGCCTACATTTTTCCTTCAAATTCTCTCTGGTTTTACTGTGACTATTTTAAAGCATTAGCCTCTTTGAATATTGAATATCACATCAATAAATAATGTATTACTTTGTTAAAAATCACTTGAGGCTTAGGTTAGATGCATTCCTTTCTCTTTCCTTTAAAACAGAAAGGTGAAGACAAGGCTGCTATCAAATATGTGTGGGATCCCAGTGCAATGCTCATGGTTTCTACCAAGTTAATAAGCATCTCATTTGATGTTCCCCACTATCCTTCCCATAAATTTTAATAAACTCCTTTTCAATGGCAATATTAGCATGATATAAAGCAAAGCAAGGCTCTGTGGTGTCAAGTCATTCTTAGAAATAAAAATACTACATTGAGAAAAGCTGTCCAGCAAAAGAAAAATAGGCCTTTATTCTTAAGAAGTTATTTATATTTATTTTAGGTGTTTGAAGGCTGAAAATGTTATAGACATTTGGACAATGCAGAATAATCTGTCTCTCCTTCTCCATGAGAGCCCTTCAGAAGACAACTATCATGTGTCTCTGCATCCTTTGAAATGTTCAATTCAGTGTATTCAAAGGTTCCTTATAAAATAGGCATTCACTGCCCTGTTCTTGGCATACAACACTCACATTATTATGCTTTATTTCAGGCAAAACCCCCAACTTTTTAAGCTGGTGGGCAAATATAAATCTTAATAATATAGTAGTGGATATATTTCCAAAAGGGGAGAGGACACTTGCCTATTCACCAAATAGCTGCCATAGGTGCCATGAGCAATTATGAAGCATTGATTTTCCAAAATGCTACCTGCCATACCTCTCCCACCACCCCCAAGGACAATTCTATCTTTGGTTCTCTTTAATATTTTTTCCCTGGGCAGTTAAAAAAAAAACATTGGATTCTAGCATTTTTTAAGCAAGGTCCTGCAGGCATTCTTGGAAGTGAAGTCAAGATGCTGATTTTTCATTTTTGGGGTTAAAGTAAGGTTTTAGAAAAATTAAAATTCAGATGGGTCAGGGAACATAGTGGCCATAATGAAGAATTCTGTATGACATTAGGTAAAGGTAAAGGTTCCCCTTGCATATACGTACTAGTTGTTCCTGACTCTAGGGGGCAGTGCTCATCTCCATTTCTAAGCCGAAGAGTCAGCGCTGTCTGATGACGATTCTGTGGTCATGTGGCCAGCATGACTAAATGCCGAAGGCGCACAGAGCGCTGTTACCTTCCCACCATGGTGACACCTATTTTTCTACTTGCATTTTTACATGCTTTCAAACTGCTAGGTTGGTAGAAGATGGGGCAGCTAACAGGAGCTCACTCTATTACATGGCACTAGGGATTCGAACCGCTGAACTTTCTGATCAACAAGCTCAATGTCTTAGCCACTGAGCCACCGCATCCCCTTTCTGGATGACCTTTAGTGCCTCATAATACCATGTTGGAGATGCCAGATTTAAGCACCAAAGAAAGGAGGTAAGAAACCCTTATTACTCTTACCTCAATATCAGTGTCTCCTGCCGGGGAAGGATCACTGCTTCTTTTTGATCGTCCTCGAAGTTTTCCATCAGTTCCCCTGTGCTGTCTGTCAGATTCTATGCCTTTTACAGGTGTTGTATATTCACCTATAATAGGAATGTGACTTAAAGCAACACCCTAAGTTATTATTCTTAGGCTGTTTCAACAAAGTGCTCAAAATATCAAAGCAACATTCATTCCAACAGCAGAAATTACAGACATACATTTGTAAAATATTTGATTTTTTTTTCTGTTGCAAAGGGATGAAAAAGTTGTATTTTTCTGCCAATTCTTTAGCTTTTCTTATTATTTCTCAGTATATACGTAATTATCAGTGAATGACCAAGTCTTTGTTTACACTTTGTGATGTTAGCCTAGTATCAGCCTTACTGTGGTTCAATCATAATACTGAGACTTTTGTATAATTTCCAAATAATATCGTTATATATTTATAGGTACAGAAATACATTTTTAAAAGAAACGCAATAATTATTATTTTAGGGAAAAATCACAAAGTAAACTAAATGTAAATTTTCTTCTGGTTTTTTAAATCACAGAAAACTGTTACAAACAAAAATATTTTGCGTATAGTTATTCTTAATGGCAAAATTAAGTCCCAATTGCCACCAAAATAGAATCTGCACCTAAATCCTGGTTGAAATTAAAGTTTAAGAGATTAATATACAATAGCAATAAGGAAAAATACATTTCTAGTTTGAAGCCCTTACCAGGAAGGGTTTCAGTGCTCTGACTGCTAACGTTGTGTGATGACTCTTGGACAGAATAAGGTGACGTTGGGATGGTTGATGGGCTAAGGTTATTTGCAGACATATATGATGAACTATAGGACGAGTTGTAATACTGTGAATACTGGCTTTGTGTGAAGCTGGGATATGAAGAATACTCCTTTGAAAGAAGAGACATAATTCTAATTATTCTTCATACACAGTATATATTGCACTAGTGATATTGAAACATTTAATTAGATTATAGAATAAAATGCAAAATTACAAAAGCAAATAGGGAGACACAGCTGGTGGTGGGAAGGGGAAAGAAAAGTGAAGGGAGGGAGGGAGAGAGAAAAGGGAAAAAAACCCATTGACTTCCGATTCTCTGTTGCAGAAAAATGAAGCATTAACATTGAACCTCAACTTTTTAGTTTTCCATAATATTATAAACTAGCCATTTCTATAAAAACAAATCAATCTATTCAGTAAAACCCAAAATCAAAGTTTTATTTTATTCCACCTCAAGCACAAAGTCCAGAAGTAGTCTCCATGTGGCAGCAAAAGTACTTATGTTCTTTTCTTTAGTCAAAACGGTTAATTTAGCCATTCCTGCCAACTTCAACAGCTTCTGTAGCCATATCATTCTAATTATTCCATGCAAGCAAAATATCCTGTATGCAACCAATACATAAAAATTGTGCATTTAAGAAACACATTTTTGGAATTTTTATTCTGGTCATCTCTCATAGTCAAACCAGAAATTTACAGATCTGTAGGGACTCTCTCTGTGTGTTGTGTGTCTGTGTGCAAAACTGTATCTAGGGCTTTTTATTCAGCCCATGGGTTGATTATTGCTCACTCAGGTCTAGAGACTGAGGCAGAGGTCTTCTTCTTGAAATCCTTTTTAATTAGTCTGCCATGGACTAAATCTCACTTCCCACCCCCACCCCCAGAGGAAGCTGCTGTCAAAGCTTATGGAAAAAGAATTTAAGAGTATAATTCTTAAGCATTTTGTGTCCCATAGACCTTGAATTTAGCCTTGAACGTTTATTTCAGCATTTGAGTGAAGAAAAAAAGAGAGAGAAGTGACTTCATCCTTGGACTACTACATCAACTTAACCAGCAGTCTTCTTTATATAGCCCTTCTAAATATAATGTATTTACACCATTTATTTATAGATAAGAGTGAAAAAACACAAAACATATAGTTTGTAAAGGGAAAACCAAATCAGGAAGGTCATTTCTTCTCCCCCACTTTCATATTCACAAAAGTCGCCATGAGACATATTAAAGCTTAAAAAACAAAGCAAAACAGAACCAACCGATGATTACCTAAAGCCAGGCATGGCAAAGAAACAACTTTACACCAGGATGGAAACTGCTAGTTTTTCTTTTTTTTAAGCAGTTCATACAGTACTGTGTGAAATGCTTTCATCGTTGCAACTGAAGTGTTGACCAAGGACCAAGGCTGGCCAGAGTAGGAAGAGAATGGTAAGGGAGAGATGGAAGTGGAGGGAGGGGAAAGAGACGGAAAAAATTTTGAGAGCAGTTGTTGCTGCATTTCCTGTCAAGCTATTGAGTTCTGTGAGTGTCCACATGCATGCTACTAGTTTTGGTCTCCAAATATCAAGATACGATAAATTATTATCCGAATAACAAACTCTTAAGGAAGTATGGTAATGTCAATTCCTGAACAATGAATTCTAGACGGTGATGCTAGATGAGTTGTCCCGGTGTTTGATTTACAGAATTCTTCAGAGTTCTGTTTGTTACTCATATTATTTAACAACTACTACACCGAGCTAGTGAGAAGGAGAATAGAACCAGCAAGAGATTCTGATTATAGTTTTGTTAACGTGTATATAAACAACTACACATTTCTACCTTCCGCCATAGAGGCTACGGCCCTTTGAACTGATATAATATATGCATAAGGCCAGAAAAGAAATTTTTATTAAGCTAAGTCAAACAGAATTACTGTACTGTAGACCAGTATCCCCCAATCTTTTGGGCACCAGGGACCGGTTCTGTGGAGAGAAGTTTTTCTGCAGACTAGAGGGGATGTGGTTTTACATGCTGCCTGCATCTCATGGATGAGGCTTCGCTTGTTTGTGTGGCCCGGTTTCTGGCATGCTGTGGCCCAGTGTTGGTCCATGGACTGGGGGGTTGAGGACCCTTGCTATAGACTAATTCAGACAGAGATCTCTAATGCCGTAATACTGTTAAATGTGCCTGCATTCTTTCTAAAGTGCTAACTGTACAGTTTGATCATTTAGATCTGATACTAATTTGAAACTGATACTATTTTGAAAATTCAGATAGAAATGACGATATCTGTTCTTCTGACTGATCTTTTGCTCCCACTCAGAGTAGAAGAAGCTTTATCTTAGTTACAACTGCTCTACTAATATAAAGACAATTTATTACATTTTATTAGGGAGTTCAACTGGGCAATCCAGATCATGATGGGAGTAAAGTGATCAGAAATTGCAATTGTTTTATTACAACAATTCTATTATTGCACAGATCGGTAATGCTTGTAAGTTCTTATCCTAGTTTCTAGGACCACATTCAAGCACTTGTAAGTTCTTATTGGCTTAGTTGTCATCTCTTTCAACCTGTCACTCTCTTAAAATATCTCTTAAAAGATAGTCTGGAGCCTGTTGTTGGACCAACAATGCATATGTAAGTTTTAATGTGTTGCTCTTTGTTTTTCTATTGTTTTCACCATTTAATTTTGCTTGACTTTGTTGAGCTGAATACCCAAGAATATTAATCTTGATTCTAAGATATTTTGTCATTGATTTACATAGTGACTAGTTGATAGCAACTGAAAAGGCTGGAAAGGCAAGGCGGTACATAATACTTTCAATATAAAAGAAACATTTTTTCATACTTAAAAAAAACTGAATTTGTACCTGGTGCAACCCTGTGCTGAACCCTGCAGAACCCGTCAGGCCATTAGGTCCCTGGTAAATCCCTGAAGTACCTATGTCAAAAAAAGGGGAGGGGGGAAAGAAAACAAACTGAATGAGAAGATAAATTATTAGGCTCAATTTAAATATTGGATGGACCATCTGACAAACAAAAAGGAAAATTTTAGTTCAGGCTTTGCAGCTAAGGGCTAAAATTAAATCTTGGAGAGCCTGAGAATCCCTGGTGAATGAGATGTATTTGTAAAATTGATTTGGTTCATTTTTTTATTTTAAATTATGTTCAGCCTTTTATAGGGATTACATTGTAATTTCCATGTATTACCTATCTCAAAAGAATAAAAACCTGTACATATAATTTTTGCAATACTGACCAGAAGGCAACTCCAATTTCCCAGAAAAGAGACTGAGAGATCCCTTTTGGCCCTAGGGTTATATGTTATATGTATATACCTGTTTCTTAAGAATCTGCTGCTATAAACCTCATCATAAAAAGAGCAGACTGAACCCAGGATTGTCCACTCTAACTGGCATTATTTTAGAATTCAGATCTTTCCCACTTTAAAAAAGGCAAATGGAGAAGCTAGGGCTTTCAGGATACAATGAACTTTTATTTGTCTCTTAGATATGGCTAACTCAATTATATACAGATACAGTACGAGGCAAGGTGATCTTAAGACCCATCCAGAACTTCAGTCATTTGAATCTTAATTATCTGAAACTCATATGAGGATTTCCTGCATCTCTCCTACATAGCTTCGAAATTCTTAATGAAAACAGTCCACTGATCCCAGAAAATAGGCAATCATTTTTCAGACAGTGGGTGGCAAATTATGGGATGATTCTCAGAGGATATGGTTCCGTTTCTGCCTACAATATAAATAATTTGATTTGTACGTAAGTAATAAAGGGGACATTTCTATATTCCTGGGGCAAGTTTGCTTCTGTTCACAGTTATTCTAAAATTCAGAAACTTTAACAATTTGTCTTATTAAAAATGTATTGGAGTTAACAAAATTAGAACTCATAATTGTAAAGTGTACAAGAAACACATTAGAAGTGTGTTTTACACTTTAGACTTTATTACTAAGGCAAGGCTTCCTACTGTTCCTGATTTTTGTTCAGGATCCCTGGCTGTGCACTGAGCATGAATTAGCTGTTGTTTCTGTTTTTATTTTGGGTAACTAGAACTCAAACAGTCAATCCCCTGATGCAGTTTTCTTTTAATTGCAGAGACGACCAGCTCTTTTAAGCATAGGAGAGAATCAATGCATGGGACTAGTGAAGTATTATCTTAACTAAAGTGCAGGAACAAATACTTCTCAGTGTCTCCATGCTGTGTCCTTTTTCTGAATATCAGTTTGTTTGTTTTTATTTTAAGACCCCAGATTAAGCAGGAGAACGGACAGCTGAACAAACTGCAGCTCGCCAAATACAGACAGTCACAAAAGCACATGCAGGGAGAAATAAATCTCAGGCCCCCCTCCAAATCAAACCACTCAAGAAGAGAAGAAGAGAATCTGCTTCCAGAACTAATTTGCCATCACATCTGGCTTTTAAAAACTTTGTTTTTTGACAAGGGCTTAGGGTGGATTAAAAGCAGATCCTGGGTCAAGATCGTTCAATATGGAATCTGCCTTAGGGTGGAAACCCAAGTCATTATCTCCACCAAAAGTTCTTGAAATTTTTATTGGACAATTCATGTCCAAGAGATAAATCATAGATGTTATCTATCTGTGAACAACTTTGTATTTCAAAATGCTTCTGAAAACAAATAAACAAGCAAGCAAACAAACAAAATACTGTCTAAGCGTGGTCAGCACCTGAAAGAAAACTCTTGTATATTCAGAGAGCTGGACTAGATGAACTGAAGACAACACAGTTGAAACAAAATATTAGTTGATTTGGTTCCATCAGAAAAAAATATATCAAGGGAAAATCTTTCCCTAAAGATTGAAAAGAGGATTTTTTTACAGCAGCTGTCCTAGTTTTAGTTGAAGAAGAAAGAATTCCTTTATCCAATGCAGAACTAAATAATTTATAACAGTAGAGAGTAAGTTTAAGTAGAATGGGCAATGGCTTCCAATGGAATGGGAATGAAACAGAGGAGGTGAGGGCCTATGGCAGATTAAATGTCCCTTTGAGTGTCTCCATAAGTGGGGACAGCCCCACAGCAAGGATCAGTGGCCAGGTGGCAGGTTCTGGCTAACAAAAGGAGAGTTAGGAAATTGCCCACTTGTGTTCTGGATAGTTAGTTCTCATGAGGAGAACACAGAAATTGAGTTTTGTCTTGTGAGATGAATGGCCGGGGGGGGGGCGAGATTATATCACACTCAAAACCTCTGTCTAGCCTTATAGATATATAATTCATAAAAGCCTCACTTCCTTAAACATTTTTGGACACAATTAATTTACAAATTATGAGAGATCTTCCAAACGGCAGGAAAGAAGAAAGACACTTGACGAGTGCCTCAAGAGAACTTGCATAATCATTGAACTGTCAGGGCCAGAATTGAGGTGACTCCTGAAATGCCATCAGAGTCTGCCTTGACTAAATAGACATTCCTTGGACTTAAACCAATGATTTACATACTAAAATACAGGAAATGTATTAATACAAAGTCAGTACTGTTTGCATTCATAATGTTTCCTCTTTGTTTTTTAAAGTCTACATCAGGCTTTATTTCCTGTGGGAATTTTCAAAACTAACACAAATGATAAACAGGCAAAACAGACCAGCTGGAGAAAAGTAAAACTTATTGTTTTCTGTTGTTTTTATTATGGGTTGATCTAATACTGTTCTGATTTATTTATGTATCATATTACATCTATTCTGTCCACTAGGGTGGAAAGGCAGGGCGTGTTATGGGTTCCATAGATTAGGGATTGTTATCTGGTAGACCCACAGAAAATGGCCTTCTTGATAATGGCCTCTCCATCATAGAACATAATTCTTCCCCAAGGTACAGTTAGTCCCACCGCCAACTGCTTTTCTGAAAAGCCCTAAACATGTGGCTTTGTCAGCAGGCCTGGACACAAATGGAAATGGGACTCAATCAAATGGCTAATCTAATCTAAAATAGGATAATCTTTATTGTTACTTTTTTCTGTGAATACACTGTCACACATTAAAAAATGAAATTCTCATGCCTGATCAAAGGGAGGAGAGAGAGAGAGAGAGAGAGAGAGAGAGAGAGAGAGAGAGAGAGAGAGAGAGAGAGAGAGAGAGACTATTGTATTGTTGCTGCCATGGGGTAGCGTTTTTTAAAACAGTTTTATTATATGATGGATTTAAAAACTTTTAAAATGTAAGTTGTATAGAATCACTTCTCTGTGAGTTACGTGGCTATATACATTTGTTTAATGAATAAATAATGAATAAACAGAAGCACTTTTTCCCAATTACAAGTAGTAGTGTTTCCATTCACTTTTGCATTCATTAGAAGGTACTTTCACCCTTGTGCCTCGTTCTGGCACTACATTTTGAGATACATTCAGGCCAAAGGAAGAAGAGCAATGATGGAAAGCACAGGACTGGAAGAGAAATTGAGAAAACTGAAGATTTTTTTTATTTTCTATCATCCCAGAATGGGGGAATCATGAACCTAAATTACAAAAAGACAGATTTTGTTGTCAGAATGTTAAAAAAAAACCTTTCTAATCACAGCAGCATAGGAAATCATGTTTAAAACTAAGTATAGTTTAGCATAGTATCTGAACAATGTAAATGAAAATAGAAATATGTCTTTCCACTGCCAGTTTTTTCTCTTTCCAGACACTGCCCTTGACTGTTGCTTCTCCATCTTTTTGGCCTAGCTGTTCTTAATAATAATACAAACTTCAGAACATTTATATTTTTCAGAATAGCCTTCTGAAATGATTGAAGGAGTGCATATCCAACTAAAGAAAACGGACTTCCGGCTGGTGGCTCTTTTGGGAATGTCTGATGCAAAACCTGTACAGGGAAAAAAATGTACAAGTTGCTTGTGTAAGTCTAATGCAAATTGATGCCTGTGTGGTAGCTCTCCATAAACAGCATGTAGACAAAGCTTCTCAGACTCTTTGCTAATTTTTAGAGCTTCTGACCTTTGCAACAGGAAGGGCAGATGGGTAAATGATACATTTATTCACCTATTCTGGTGGTGGGTCTGAGACATTCGGCTTACATTCAATCATATGTATTCCTTTAAAATGAGAACCGCACGCCAACATCTTTCCCTTCTGGATCTTCTCCACATGGAGCATAGTTCACATCTGTGTTCAATCAAATCAGCTGCTAAAATGTCACAATGCCCTCATTCACAGGTAAAGAAATTGAGGTAAAGAGAACATTTAGCTGGTAATAAAACAACTTAGATATTGAAAGAGAACAGCTCTTTGGCTATTCAGGACTGGAAGGTTCTCGGTAGAAACACTCAAAATTGACCTTGCTCTATGGATTTCCCTAATGATGGATTGCGAAATGAGACATCTGAATGTATAAGAGCAATTTGCAAACTGAGACCATTAGTAAGCTCATGAATGAAATAATCTGCATCCTTTCATGAGAAACGGATTCCATTTGCAATTTCTTTCATGTTTTTTAAAAATGTGTGCCCCTTGTTGAACCACAGATGTGGCCCTATCTCAAGCATAGCCTTAGCCATCCAATCTGTTAAAACACTGAAGAAGAACTGGCAATCCAATAAAACTAAACCGCCAGATATAAAATGAGCCTTCAATGCTATGTAAATGTTTCAATGCTGTGAAATTACACTGTTTCTATGCATAATATATTTAGCATATAAAAAGATGCCCTAAGCTAGAAAAGTTACTTTTTAAAAAAACCCCACTAATATACATTCTTATAATCAGTTAATGAGGTACTTTAATCAAGATATAAAATACCCTCATCAATAAGCAATTTAACAATTATATTTGAAGGTACAGTTAATCAGTGATCATCAAGTTGCAGCTGTACTCAATATTGTACTGTAGCTCTACTTAAATGAACAAATAATTTTAAAAGTGGAACCAGATGGATGGCTACTTATCATACTTTGAATCAAGTCTTTTTCAAAAGATGCATCAACAGACATGCTATTTTATACTGCATAAAGTTGGAAAAGTCTTTCCTTAATTTGGGCTCTGATGTTACAATTTCTTTGATGTACTTGTGCCTGGCAGAAATCAGATGCCCTGACCAAGTAGTCTACCTGTTTCCACTCATTCACTATGACTTAACACTCTTTCTTCTGATCCCTTAACATTTTAAAAAATATAAATATGAAAAGTAGCAGCTCATGATTGGGGTTTTTTTTCCTAATTGTCCCTAAAACTTTGTTCTTTGTTCAAGTTCTACTGATGCAACTAGATCAGTGGTGAAATTCAGCCGGATTGCACCACATCGCCCGAACTGGTAGCAGAGATTTGAAATTGGGGGGGGGGGGGGGGGGG
>JANHFJ010006003.1:312384-322976 GCA_032468195.1 Cerberus rynchops
TCTCTTCCAAATAAAAGGAACACAAAATAGACCTCCACTGACCCCCTAGGTTGAAGGTCACCCATCCATTACTCAAAGACTTCAAGCTCTGAAAGCTAAGCAAAAATTGCTTGTTCATAAGGAGCAGTCTTAGAGCAGGTTAAAATTAACAGAACCAGCTCATCTGAGATGCTCAAGAAAGGTAGATATTTCTTGGAGGGCAAGCATTATTTTAAATGACAATGTACAAAATGCATTGGACTTTCCATGATATATTCTGTCTTAACCTATGTTTAAAAGATACTGGTTCAGGTCAAAACTGGTCTACCATAGGCATCAACTGGGATAATTAATAAAATGGTCAATGAGAAACCAGTGGGAAAGAGTTGTAAGTGGTGCAGTGGAAGAGTGAAGTAATAATTGACTGTGCGTTTTCACACAATGCCCTTTGTTATTTTTCCCAAAGTCTTTATTTTAATATTTATAGATTTCTTGTATATTCTAATTTCTATAACCTCAGAACAGTGTACACAATATTGTAAAACAATAAAGAAATCTAATAAAACACTAAATATTCTAGGCGAGAGGTGTATAGAAAAAAAAATCCTCTAGCAAACTAAAAGGACTCAAACTCCTTGTCTAGACTCCTGCTAAGAATAGGCCTATAAAAATCAGATTCAGTTCTGACTCAAGGATATATATTTTAAAGTAATTACTATGACAAAGATGTCAGTTTTCAGATAGGAAGATTATTTTCTTTAATGGGGAGAGGCCAAGGTAAATTCTAGCCATTGCCTGCAACAGGTCTATGGAATAGGAAAGAGTAGAAAGGTCTATGGGGTAAGAATAGAGTAGGAATTGGGAAGAATAAGGAATAGCTTGCTTGAATCCAGATGAAGGTGAGGCAAAATCTTGTTATGGGAAAACATATTATCCATTAATCTTGCAGAAATCTAACAATTTGAATGGAAACACTAGTTTTGTAATGTTTCAAATAAGCAGGTGCTAATAAATAATAAATTCAGTCAGTCACTAATAAATTCAGTCAGTTCCAAAACCAGGCAATGCATGAGACCAAGTTGGTCCAGGAATGATTCTGAACTAAATTCTTTGATCCTCCTCTTTTAAGTGTGGTTCCGTTTATTAGTTGTTTATGAGTTTTTTGCTTTCTTCTCCAATTTCCTTCATTTCTTCTCTGACTTTCTCCACAGATTTTTCTGCTGCCTGCCCACTCTGATTACACTCTTGTATCACGTTCTTCTGAAGTCAATTGCTGTCCCATTAATTCTCCTCTTCCAGTGAGATGGAGATTAAATGGAAGTCTTTCTGAGCTATATTATTGCTGGTGTATATGAATATTCACTGAGGTGAGAGACAGGGACTGTATACGGATGCTGCCCTTCACTGGACGGCAATAACGTCCACAGTTCAAGTAGCAATTATTTTGCCCATCAGTTACAAAGGTAAATAGTAAATGTCCTTTTTAAAAATATCTGTTGGCAAGCCTGCTTGCTTCATTTACTGTTGAATTTTTGCAAAACTTAACTTGTTCATATTAATAAAGGAGTCAATGAGGGCAAGCCATAACATATGGACTGTGTACTGCGATAGAAACATGAGTAGTTTATTCTCTTTTTGCTAGCTGCTCCTTCTTTAATGAAAAGCATTCTAATTGAATGGGCTTGTAAGGCAACAGTTCTTGGGATCAGAAACGCCCTCATGAATAGCGAGGAACAAATGGGTTGGGTCTCTAACAAATTTAAATAATGCCAAAAAGGTCACTAATAAAAGCTGAGGCAGAGGAATGATGTCATCAGGTCACTGACCAATGGATTTCCTTGCCTGCATTTTTATTTACTTTGCAATCTGTTTAATATGCTAGTAGATAATGGGCTAATGCAATGAATAACACATTTTGTTGTGCATGCTTTTAATAAATTTGAATACAATTTTCCATTGTATTTTAATGATTGTTATTTTCATTTGTTTGGTTGGTTTGCGAACCATTTATTTGGAGGGGAAGCAAAATATCGGTTTGAAATCTTGAAATAATTCATGGAGAGTAACACAAGCACTGAAACAAGGGACACATAATTTATGATAATAAGACATGTGCAGAATTAGTGGCTCCTCTACTGTACTTGTGTGCTTCAACCAGTAATCCATGCCTGATTACTGTATGGAAGTTCTTGAGTGACAAAGTCTATGATGTTCACTTGCAACTTTGTTGCTAATTGCTTCTGTTTCACTTACTGTATATAGATAGTCCTCGACTTATGACCACAATTGGGACCACAATTTCCATTGCTAAGCAGGGCAGTTGTCAAATGAGTCACACCCAATTTTATGAACTTTTTTTTTGCCACTTAACTTTTTTTTCTTAAGTGTATCATTGCAGTTCTTAAATGAATCTGGCTTCCCACATTGACTTTGCTTGTTGCAAGTCCCTTTTTTTGAAGTGTGGTTGTAACTTCAAATAGTCATTAAACAAATGGTTGTATGTTGAGGATTATCTGTAGTTCAACTGATTGAGCTTCGAGTATGCCAAGTGCCACTACTTTTTTCCTGTAATGGAATGCATAGAAGAAGAAAATTATTTGTATTTATAAGGGGAAAAAACTGAACTTCACTGAGATTTTTCTAAAACCCCCACCCCCAAGTCCACTGGAGTTGGGTAGCCAATAAATATAAATAAATAAGTTCCCCGAGACTGTATCTGAGTGTCATTTGTATTGTTTTTCAGGAGAAGAGCTACAGCTACAATTAGGCATTCCGAATTCAGAGAATCGTGATTAAAATGATTGATCATCTAACATGCTATGAATACAAAAAGCAGATTAAAACATGTCTATGTCATTGCATTGTTAAACATATTTCTGCTTTACTGCCTTTAAGGAAGTGAGAGTCATATGTCCCTGCCCAGAAGCCAAATATATACTTAGGATACATATTCCGGTTTGATCTTTGATTTTTTTTGCCATATGATGTTTTTGATTATTCAATGAATAATCAATGATCTAGAATTGTATCCAAATATGGACAGCCAGGAAATGCTTTCATAGAATTGATAAACTATATGTCAAAATCCAACACTTTCAAGGGATTTCTGTAGAAATTTTCAGCTTTACATATATATTCATATTATTAACCACCCCCTCAATTGTTTCTCACTTCTAATACCAGTTTACATTCAGAATGGGATGCTCCTGCAACTTAAAGGAATTTAGAGTGATAAGTTTCAAATCTATTTTTTTAAATATTGTAAATAGATTATTTTTCTCTGTATAAAATAATGTTATTTATTGAACCTACTTTGGTTCTCGGTCCAGAAGTTCTCAAATATCATCACTAGCAATGAGAACATCTGTATATAATTGAACTAAATTTGGAGGGGAGGGCAGCCTACACTTAAAAGGTCATGTCATATAATTATTTTAATAATTTGAATTGCACATTTGTTTAACGTATGGCACATTTAAGGTAATTTTTGAGATCAACAAACATTTGTTCAGAGGCTTAATATTGGCAACAAGATTGGGACAATGGCATTTTCTGAAGATTAGCTTTGCAAACTCAAATACACATATGGCAAATACTCGTTATATAAAATACAAATCAGCCCTAAGAAAATGCTTTAACAATTACTATGGCTAAACACATTCAACAGTCTGATTGCTTTGTTATTCCTTTGTGACATAACACCTGAAAGCTCCTTTTAGCTTAGCAACCTTTTAAAGAATGATGTTATGATGTAGGTCTTTAATGCACTTTTGTTCTCTCTAATTATAAGGAAGAGTGGATGGGAAGGGCAGGTGCTAGGTAAGAACAAAGCTGTTTGCTTCAATAATCAAAGCTGAATGAATACACCGGATATCAGGAGAGAAAAATAATTATTCCAGTAAACCTGGAAAGATAGTTTAATAAAAAAATATAGGGCAATTCTCTCACTCCAGACATCTGCCAAGATCAGCTAGTATAAAAATTTCCTGAATAGGCTGGATCATCATTATTGAATTTAGCATTATCACAAATCTGATCATTGTTAGCTTGAGTTTCATATTTTTTTAAATTTTCCTTTCCTATTCCCTTCTTAGTTTGCCCCAAGAGATCTTTGTCTAGACAGTGACCTAGGAATAGGGGGGGGGGTGTGTGGAGGGGGGGTGGATGGGCATATGGGGAGAGAAGAATGAGAAAAGATGACATGACAGGGGGAAGGGAAATTCTCTACATTTGTTTTTATCTACAAAAGCAAGACCCAGAAACCTGGTTTCTTAAGTTCTTGCTTTTTTTTTTAAAGTGAAATTCGACAAAGAGGAAGGCTCATTTATCTGTGCAGAAAGTCATTCGAAAGAAATTAATTCTAGATTCACAGAGTTGGATTCATGGCCAAAGAATGCCCATTGACATCAATGGGGCACATTAATCTTCATCCCACTCAGTATAACTATGTTTGGATTCAAGGCACAGAATTCAAGGATTCAGAATTACAAGGACAGTTACAAGTATGGCAACTAAAAGAGCCACTCATTCACAGTGTTTTCTCCTGGCTTCAGTGAAGAGAGAAGTGAAGAATCAGTAGTAGATTGATAGCAGCTATATAAGCCTGGTACAGGACCGATTGGATTCTCTACAGGTAGTCCTCAAATTATGACAATTGACCCCAAAATTTCTGTTGCTAAGTGAGACATTTGTTAAGTGACATATTTTAATGTAAACTTTAAAACTTTCCAATGTCACCTTATCTTCTTCCAGACTGGGGTATTTCATTCTGAAAAATCCTTTGACTTTTATCCTTTAATTTTAGCATCTTTTAGGAGATAATATTGACCTGTGCCATTGGCCCCATCACCAAAAATATGTACACATCAGAACTTCCATTCAGGAATGTCAGCCAAAAACTATTGAGCACTGAAAATTGGGGGTATTGATGTTTTCTATAAATATATATGAATTTATTTCCTCCTTAGTAATGTCTAATATAAATATGGTACATAAAATAAATGTCTGTGTCTGCCTAAGAAAGTACTACAGTAGCTGCACATCTCAAAAGAAATCCTCTAAATTAGAGGCAGTCATGGAAAATTAAAGTACTTAAGCCCCAATTATCAAGTAAACTTGATTCTTCAAAGGACAAAAAGAAAGGCTATGCTGCAGCAATTATTCTAACAGAGGGAAGGGAAAGTTAGTAGGTACATAATTTAAAACTGTACAGTTATTTAAGAAAGGGGAAGCTTCTCTCATTTGTTTAGACTCAGGTAAATCTCAGGTAAATTTACCAAGACTTGGTAAATCATAACAAGTCTATAAAAGTTAAGCTTCTGGATGAAATTCTTTATATAGTTTAGCATTTCCACTCAGATAAGAAAAATCATTTTGGTATAAATGGTAACATTGCAAGAAGAAATGGGAAAGTTAATTTCTTACAGTTTATTGAAAACATTTCATTTACTTATTTCAATATGTATGTACGTGTGTACATATGTACTTAGTTTGAAGCATATACTTCAAACTAAATGTTTCCCAATGTCACATATAAAGCATACATTATTTCTCAAGCTGTTCTGTTCACTCAAAGGAGAATTCCATGTCAACGGAAGCTGCTGCCCTGATGCATTTGGTGATAATTTCATCACAGTGAATACTTGCATGAAAAGCAGGGAGAGTTTTCACTTTCTAGATTAACTGAATTGTCTCATTGGATCATCACTAAGATATGAAGCCAACTTCATTTCATCTCTGAAGACACAAACTTCTGAGTACATTAGAAAATAAAGAATGTTCGAGAAGACTTATCAGGTTTTATTTTTTTAGTGGTTTAGCATCTGTTATGAACAAGCTAATTGTCATTTGGTTCAGAGACATGATGTGATGATAGCATTTAGTACTTCTGAATAGGTCAACAAAAGTAA
This sequence comes from Cerberus rynchops, assembly GCA_032468195.1. NCBI lineage: Eukaryota > Metazoa > Chordata > Lepidosauria > Squamata > Homalopsidae > Cerberus > Cerberus rynchops. The sequence continues at coordinate 318,273 of JANHFJ010006003.1, forward strand.
TCTAAGAATATTTCTTTCAAATATGTTAAGTGTTCTTATAGAAGCAAGACATTTATGATAACAACTGGAGAGTAGATCTGACCAAGCAAAGGGCATGTTGCATTAGCTGGACTCAAGAAATAGAACAAGAAAGATACTATCTTAAAAAGTAAGAATTATTTCCTTTATGTTTAGCGCAATACCTGGTGACTTCATGGACACAAGCCATGTAATCCTTTTAGCAACAATGGTTTTCTACTGTAGGATACCAGATTCTTCCAGAATGATTTTTCAGCTTCCTAGGTTGGCCTGCATTTCTGGGTTTCCCTATTTAACTAGCCTGTTTCCATGATATTTGACATTCATAACCAAAATGGTCAGCCAGGTGCTTTGATCTGCTGAGATGAGGACTAACAAAATAGAAATTAAATATTATATTCAACCATCAGCTCAATCCCATACAAAGTAAACCTTGCCTGTCACACACACGATCCACAGCAAAATCAACTAAGAAAACAAAGCAGCACATTAAGGTACAAGGTTCTGGATTTAAAAATAAAACAAGGCCCTAATTTTTCAATTGTTGCTACTTTTTTTTAGAAAAAGAACGAAACCTTGTCATATCACACAAGAGCTTCATTTTTAATTTTAGTTCATTATCTTTCCTCCTTATTAAGAAAGGTAAATCTGTTTTGCGTTTTCATTATTCCATTAGCTCAAACAACCTCATCAGCAGCGCAAAAAGCTGCCAAGCTAAATAGGCAATTTTCATATCCAAGATAGTCTAATTTGCTTAGCCATCTATTCAGGAGAGGCTGGTGCTAACAATTAGAGAAAGCTGTGTGATCTGAAAATAAGTTAGAATTGATTGCATTTCAGTGGAAATGAAGTTTGCAATGTCTAATTGGATTTGGCCCAAGCATCTGAGCCACAATAAGTTGATGGGAGATTTCAAGAATAAAGACTCTTCCTCTAAAATCTAAATATATAAAATAGTTTAATGTAATTTTCCCAATGTAATTAAAGCTATATGCTAATGATGACATGGCTCGTTATCACCGAACAAAAGCAACAACTTCTCTGATGCCTTTAAGCATTTATTTTGGATTTCAAAGGCATTTCAGAGCAAACTATACCAACAGTGGTCAAATGAAAGCATGTCCATGACCAAACATTCTGTGGCTATTGCTCATGACCAACCATTCTTTGGCTATTGTGAGCATGATTAGAAGTCCCATTAATAGGATTATTTCTGAGATTGGTTTGTTCCTATCACTTATCTCCTCTCACTTATGACTATAACTTTGTTGCTTGTATCCTTATGATTTTTATTATTGTTTCCTAGTATGATTTGATTGCTTATTTGTACCCTATGACTATCATGAACTGTTGTATCCTATGATTCTTGATGAATGTACCTTTTCTTTTTATGTACTGAGAGCATATGCACCAAAGACAAATTCCTTGTGTGTCCAATCACCCTGGGCCAATAAAGAATTCTAATCTCATCTAATCTTCTGAGGAGTAACAACAAAAGGGATGCATCATCCTCCAGTCGTGACTTGGGAACTTCCTGAAAATAAAGTTGGCTACATCACACAGAATGCTTATGACCTGATTCAACAGACGACTTCTTTTGTTTTGGTAATAGAAATATTTCTTCTTGGTCCCAATCTATTCAGTCTGATATCTATGGAGATTCTCAGTCAATCCAGGTCGTGGTTGTCCCAAAGATGCTTTTCCAAAAGTCAACTGGACTTTTTTGGGGGGGGTTTCCTTTGAAAATGAAAAAGCTTCCTGGATGAGAAGTGAAACGTTTTCAAAGAAAAAAAACCCTATGAAAGTCCAGTTGCCTTTTGAAAAAGCCCCTTTAGGATATTCAATCACATAGGCTTCCCAAGATGCTTCTGTCAACAAGAGGCATTTATTTATATTTGTTTGTTTGTTTGTTCTCATTCATTCATTCATTCATTCATTCATTCATTCATTCATTCATTCATTCATTCTCAAGAAAAAAGTGGAATGCCACTTTTGGGTAGATCTCTCACCAGCCTTTTATTCAAGACATGCTATCCCAGGATAGCTCCTCCATGATTGATCGATTGATTTTTATTTATGTGAAAAAAGCGGAATGCCACCTCGGTTGTGGGTAGATCTCCCAACTGCCTTTTATTGAAGAGAAGGTATCGCAAGATAGCTCCTCCATCCATGAACATGAGGGTTTTTTTTAAAAAGTATCTTTGGATATAACTTTTTCCTTACGTGTACTTCAGTGCTAAACGATCTTCCTGGATTCTTAGAACAACTATGCAAGATGGATCTTCATCAGCTCTCAGTCATGCTGATGGACTGCGCCAGTGGTGGGCTACAAATTTTTTAACAACCAGTTCTCCGCCGTAATGACTGGCTGGGTAGGCATGGCCATGTGGCCATGTGACTGGGTGGGAGTGACAGCACTCAGCCTCCTGCAGCACTCTGCCAGTCAAAACGGGGCACGGGGTTATTTACAAAATGTGGGCTTTGCTTTGTGACATCCAGATCCAGTGAGCAAGAGGTGTGAACTGCACAGAAAATACACTTTTGTTTGGTTATGAAGAAATATCCCCAAAGTCAGATGTATACTAAATGTAAACTGACTTTTAGCTACACATCGTCCTAGCAAACAGAAAATTGTGAAGCTCCAGGTAAAGAATGTAATATATTGCGCATGTGCGGCCGGAGTTTCCACTCTGGTCCGACAACATGGACTTGCAACCCGACAGCTGATTGGCTGTCGGGAGAGCGATTCCCATTGGCTGGTTCACCCAGCCAATGGGGAGCACAGGAATTGAAGCTGTGGCAAAATATAAAAACCGCGGCTTGCTTTTTCTCCTCCACTTACGATCGGAGCAAAAGCTCATCGTGAGTTTTGCTCGTGGTTAGAAATAAACGGGACCCCTCACGGTCATTTATTTATTTATTTATTTATTATTGGATTTTTATACCGCCCCAAGAAAACCATTGGCTGAATCTAGGCGCCGGAAAGCACATACACTCAGCACATCCAACGCTGCGATGCAAAACATGGTTTGTAGTAATGCTGGCCCTGCATGACTTGGAAGATATGCAAAATCTTGCATGTATTCAGGATACGGTGTCCACAGATCACACCACATGTTTGGTTTTACAATGGTTACATTTCCTGTCAATACAGTATTTAAATATGGAAGGCCTATAAGTAGTCCTCAGCTTACAGTTGGAATCAGAATTCGGTTGCTAAGAAAGCTGGCCATGCCCAATATCCCCTTTTTTGCCATCTTTGTTCAGCAATCACTGCAATTGTTCAGTGCGTCACAAATCCAGTTTCTCCCATTGACTTTGCTTGTTGAACACCAGCTGAGAAGGTCCCAAATGATGATCACACAACTCTGGGATGCTGCAACCAATATGGGAAGGTTGTCAGGTGTCCAAATTTTGATCACCCAACTGTAAGATACTGCAAGTCATAAGTGTGAGGATCGGTTGTAAGTCATTTTATTGTAACTCCCCATGGTCATTAAACAAATAATTGTAAGTCAAGGACTACTTATATTTAAAGGCCCTAGTACAGGGTTGTCAAACACAAGGCCTGCAGGCTGTATCCGGCTCACGGGCTTAGATCTGACCCATGGGCTGCTTAGATCCGGCCCACGGGCTGCTTAGATCCGGCCCACTGGGTGTTTAGATCCGGACCACGGGGTGCTTAGTTCTGGCCCATGGGTTGCTTAGATCCGGACCACTGGGTGCTTAGATCCATGGTACCTTTGCTAGCCCAAACAGAGCTCAGGAGGACTGTGCAGCCTGCTGCAAACCTCTGCCAGTGAAAATGGAGCTCGGGAGGGCCACTCCGTTTTTGCTGGCAGAGCGCTCAGGCCTCCACAGGTGCCCCTGACACAAGTGATGTTGAGTTGGCCATGCCCCCCTGCGTCCCATCCCCCCCCCATCAAACACAACCCAGATACAGCCTTCAGTTAAATTGAGTTTGACAGGTGAGGGGAGAAGGGGCAGTTTTTGTGCTTGAAGGCCTAACAGAAGAATTGTGTGTGGTGGTGTGAATTTTATAAAGCACCCAGCAGCTTTTATTATTTACTATCTGCCACAGTGTCCCAAAGGTGCTTTTTTCCCCCACCAGAGCTGAAGAAGCTTCTTGGATGAGAAGCAAAATGTCTTCAAAAAAAAAACAAACCCCAAGAAAGTCCAGTTGCCTCTTGACAAAAAGCACCTTTGGGACAACCAGGACACCTGGATGGCTGAGAACCTCTCTAGACATCTAGCACCGTGACTCTTGGCCTTTTCTTCAATATAGAACCCCCTTAATTATCTTTTGTGGCCACCAACCCCCAAGATTTAACTCAAGATTTAAACCATAACATTTCTCCAAGCCTTCAAGGACTCCCTTTGATGACAGCCCCCCCCCCACACCCCTTCTGCGGATCCCAGGTTGAGAACCACCATGGGTGCTTACTCCTCAGAGAGAATATAATATATGAAACACCCCACCTCCAGGGGTGGAATTCCAATTATTTTGCTACCAGTTCTGTGGGTGTGGCTTGGTAGGCATGGCTGGGTTGTCATGTGACTGGATGGGCAGTTTCTGTAAGCAGGGCAATAAAGATTAAGCTACAAATAACACCAGGATGTTTCTTTCCTGCCTTCCTTACAGGATTAACCCTGTAAAGTGTGTGGGGGGGGGGGAAACAAAAGGCG
>JANHFJ010006011.1:1622-12609 GCA_032468195.1 Cerberus rynchops
TACAGTCCCCCCCCCCTCTCCTGCAAAGTGAAGTTGTTTTGACTGTGGGTCAACATTGGATGTATTCCCCAAAACCTTGAAGATGATCTACAGCTACATAGCGTTTTATTCCAGATACTTTAGCATACAATGGATCAAGCATACGCTGTGTGTGAGCCATTGTATGCTAAAGTCTCTGGAATAAAACTCCCACTTCAACGCAAATATCCAGAAGGACACAGTTCTGAAATCAAACATTCAAACAATAAGAGCTATGTTGCTAAGATACATTGTGGTATCTGAGCTTAAAGGTCTCAACATTTATGAACTAAACACTCTTTGCAATTGGCAAGAAACAGACTAAAGCAGAGTTGTCCAATCTTGGCAACTTTCAGCCTTGTGGACTTCCACTGTTAGAATTCCTCAGCCAGCACGGCTGGCTGGGGAATTCTGAGAGTTGAAGTCCACAAGCCTTAAAGTCGCCAAGGTTGGACACTCCTGGCCTAAAGGATGAATTTACAAAGGAGACAACAACTTTTAAGTCTTCATTCTATTTTTTACAATTCCCTTTGATGAATTGGGGCTGGTTGATATATCATATCTTTGGAGCCACAGGTGTGGTTGCTGACTTTCTGTTTTGGTAAGGCCTTGGATGGACAGAGGTAATGACAAAAGTGAATAATAATTGCAGACAGGAGTTACATCGCAGCCATCGTTCAAAATACTGTGTTATTTTTTTTTCCCAAGTCTCTGCGATTGGGAAAATTATTTGTAACAATAATTTATTTAAGTCACAACTGGGCATATTGCAAGGGATGGCTTTAACGACTCCGACAGATAAAGTTGTGTTGTATTGCATTGTCCCTATAAACAATGAAACTTCCTTACCAGTCTGTGGCTCCCAGCCCAAGGCTTACTACTTATTTTACTCCTGCCCTGAAAATGCTAAAAAAAAAAAGTTTGCTCAATGTTACATTTCAATCCAAACAGATAGTTAACCTCACAGTGATGAGAAAGGATCTAATCAGGCTTTTTGAATTATTATAATATAAAAATAAAAAAAGCTTACAAAGAGCAATGCAGCATACCCCAAGGCCATGGATTACAACTGCTGGAAAGTGACAGAATTATACACACTTTATATATATATATATATATTATATATATATATAAAAATCCGAATGAACAAATGAACGGAACAATCCATGCTGGCAATGAATTCCCGTATACACAACAGAACAAGCAATTGGATGTCCGTCTAGGCTTTGGGGGAAACAACACAAATTTCTTTCTTTCTTTCTTTTTTTTTCAGGTTACACTTTTTAATAAAAAAAGATACAATAAAATAAAAACACACAAATAAAATTGTACATAAATGTGAATGTCCAACACTGAAAAAAGCAGGGAAGGCCGCAGCGCCGAGACAAAAGCTGCCTCTGGCGAATGCTAACTTTGTCTGGATGCTGGATTTCATCAGCCTGAGACGTCGCCCCACTCCTGGTTCGTATCAGCATCAGCATCGCAGCAAGAAGCAGAAGGAAATCCCGACCTTCAAAGAGGTTCATTTCAGGCTGATGAACTAGAAGTGCCACTTGGCTAACCGGAAGGGGCCCCGTGAGGATGGTGCTGCAGCTGGCGGGCAGGTCTCTTTCTGTGCTGTCCCCTAAGTCTTTATACATGTCTTCCTTGTGCTCCAAGGCGAAGTCCCAAGGCTTGCGGTTTGGAGTCATTCCTTGGGGAAGGGGATCATGCGGTTGTGATGGCGTTAAGGTCTTTCATTAGTCCTTCCAGGTGGGCCATCTCTTTGGTGAGTTCATCCGGCTCGTAATTCTGTAGGAGATTTAACAGGGTTATTGGACAAGATGAGCTGCCTGGTGTGGGGAAAGAGGACGGCGGCCAACAGCAACAGCACTTAAGAGTTATATACCGCTCGCAAATGCTTCACAGCACTTTCTAAGCGGTTTACAGTGTCAGCGTCTTGCTCCCAACGATCTAGGTCCGACTGTTAAGTGCCAGGGAAATCAGAAGATTCAAATGGTTGTTAAGATTAATTGAAAGCTTAAGCTCTCTACAAGAATCTGAACTACTAACAGCCAAAGCAAATTGGTGGTAGATAAGAGAGAGAGAAATTCAAGGTGGGCTGGACCTAGATCTCTCGTGGCTACGAAGGAACTCACGAATGATGGTGCGTTTGACCCCTCCTTCCCTCGGGCTCAGTCTGGTCATCTCCTACATCAACCATCTTAAGGCTGGAAGGCTGGGTGAACCTTGAGCCAGTCAGGATCGAACTCCTGGTGGTGGGCAGAGTTAGCCCTCCATACTCCATTCTAACCAGTGTGCCACCTTGCCAATGGTTCTGAGAGTAAGCCAGACTGCTCGGCAGTCGTTGCTGCCAAAACGTGCCCATTCCAACTTTTGTTTTATAGAGAAAGATGAAGGCAGCCGCATTAGCTCCAGAACACACCACATAAAGGAGATTGTAAATGATGAACCGAGAACGAAAGTAATGGGAGAGGAGGAAACAAGCATGCAACTTTCCTGCACCCAGGGCGATAATAGTTTTGAAGTACAAAGGGTATTTCACATTTAATGGCCTCCCCAAATGTTGCTAGTCTATGGAAAGGCAGAATCAAATAATTGGTGCATTCAGGACAATGCTGCCAAACCCATTTCACTGGTGCTTCAGAAGACTTAGCAATCCCACTTCAGACCCTGGAAATGGCACTGCCCAGCCAAAAGGAAACAGCTACTGAAGAGCACAAACGCATCATAGTTGATGAACCAAAGATGGGGCTAATGTAACAACAGTGCACCTTATAAACGCTTAATATATCCTGTAGTTAATGGTCACTGGCTTTTCAAAAGCTTGGGCTGCAGTGTTGTGGTCCAAGGGTACCTTCCTAGGGGCTGAAGGATGGCTTGGTTCCCCCCAAGGGTCAGAGGAGAACAGTCTACACTTGGACAGAAACCCAACACTGGATTCCCACTTGCACCAAGATTGCTAGCTTTTAAGAGAGCGGTTCAGAAAGGACAGAGCGCACCCCACTGACTGCCAGGAGAGATGGATCAGGAAGTGCTTCCTTTTGTGTAGCAACCATTCAGAGGCACAAGGGCACTGAAAAAAATGTATGGCCGTCGCAGCAGCCTCACAGCCACGTGTATCAAAATGTGTGTTTGACAACTGGCATATATTTATGATAATTGCAGCATCCCGGGGTCCTGTGATCATCACTTGTGATTTTCCTGGCTGGCTGGCTGGCTGGCTTTCGACAAGCAAGTCAACGGCAGAAGCTGGCTTTGCTTAACAACTCTGTGATTCACTTAACAGCCGAAGAGGTTTGCTTAATAAATGTGCCAAAAAGGTTGTAAAATTGGATGCTGCTCACTTAACAACCTCCTTGCTTAGCAATGGAAATTCTGGTTCCACTTGTGTTTTATAAGTCGAGAACTACCTGTATTCGATCTATTTTCTTTCTGCTTACAGTGTGCAGTGGAAGGGTCTCATTGCTATTATTTTTACATTTATGTACCGGCACGGAGTCAAATATGATATAGCACGGCCAGGCTATAGTCTGGAAGTACACTTACACTTTCTGTGTCTTCGAGCATCCTTGTGGTTTCCTGCACTTCAGGGGCACTCGGGACGACGACTGGCATTGGAGGCCGAGTCCTTCCTAGAGTTCCAATTGATGCTGTCTTCACTGAATGAACTGGATGGCTAGAAGCTTGACACAGTTATAACCACAGTCAATCTTTTAATTGACAAACATATATAATGGCATGTTGATAACAAAACCAGGTTGGTTGCTATTAAATGCAGTCAGATGCAATCACATTCTTTTCAGGATTTTCCCCTCCATTCTGCTTTCACTCTCCTGTACTCACCTTGCTGTGATAATAAAGGTGTGCTTGGCAAGGCAGGGTCATAAGTGCTGCCAGTGGGCGGGACGGCTGGCACAGCAAAGCTCTTCAGAGGATGAGAGGGACGGACATGGGCAGTGGGCAGGTTCTGGCTTGTCTCCTCTTCCTGGGTACTGGGCAGGTAGGATGCTGAAGTACTCTCTGGTTCTTGGTGGTCGGCACAACACGTCTGAGACGAAGACGCTGGCATGGTATCTGTGCTAGGCGTATTTCGAACAGATTCTGGAGACGTGGGAAGGAAATGAACGGTTAGCTTTAACTTTTCAACCTAACACTCAAGAGAGTCCCTGAAAATGCCAGGCACCTTCAGCGGCATTAGTTGGGTCACAAACTCTCTTCAGTTCCAAAGGCCAACAAAGTGAGAGAATGAGAAAGTCACCCCAAAGGTCACTTAGTTAGCACTTATACATGATGACTCTACACTGCTGCTAAAGTTTTATGCTTTTTATTTAGGCTACCTAAAGAGTTAACTTGCTTTGAAAAAAAGCTGAGTATGTGATCCAATCACTAAATCAGGATAAATCAAATAATATATTCAGCTTTCTAAATCACCACTGAATTTGCTACCCTATTCATCCTTTAGTGAACTGTCTGGAGATTTCTCAGTTGCCTAGCTTTCCAGTGGTTTTATTAATGCTAGGTACAGATACCTCCAAGCTGTTAGTTTTTCCACATTTGATGCAAAAATGGGTCCTCGTGATGTTGGAAATTAAATCAGAAGCTACTAGCGCTCTACAATTAAATAAGGGAGTGTTCTCACTTCAGCATCATTATTTGCAGCTTTAATAATCAGAGAGCAAATTATGCAAATCTAAATTCTCAACAGAGGAACCGAATTACCATCAGATCCAAGATTAAATAAAATTCTAAAAGCTTAAATGTGCCATTCACTAAAAACACAGACATGACAACCTTATCCTCAGAGCTTAAGAGAGTCTAGAGGGCTAGTTTGACTCCAACAGAACAGGGCAGCAAAACAAATCAAAATGTGTGCTATTACAAAAGGGGAAAAAAAAAAGAAAGAAAGAAATACGCAGTATAGTTCAATCGACAGGTACAACCTTCTTGAGTTCGGTAGATTTGGCCTAGGGATGGCCACCCAAAACACGTTGTTTGATATTTGCAATTAGATCATCGCATGAGGTTTCTGGTCCTCATGAATTCTTTTACCAATGGTGGACCTCCGAAAAACGGACCGTTCTTCTCACCTGTGGAATTAGCCCTGTCTGAATGGGACACAGATGTGCCAACTGGCCATAGGTTTGCCTGATGATGGAGATAGCTGCAGGTTGGAGAAGCGAGGTTGCCGGAGTGGAAATGATGGTGAGGGTTATCAAGGGAATGGATGGGATGAGCACTAACCACAGCTGCGAATGAACATAAGACAGAAAAAAAAAAAGGCTTAACACAAGACCAACCGGCATGCGGGCCGAAGTGAAGCCCACCCGCCACTTTCATCAACAAAAATGCATTGAAACAAACAGACAGAGAGACTAGGACGCCCGGTTCCAGACTCCTAGAAGAAGAGATACTGTTCTGTCAAGAAATTTCCAGAGGATGCAAATGTTAGGAAGCAAGAATTGCAGATGCTGGCTCTTTTGGGCGCTGAAAAGCATCAGGTTTGCTTGAAAGGGAACTTAAACTGGTTTCCTGGCACCTTGTGTTGAGGAGAGATGAGAGGCTGAAGCACAGAGGATCAAAGGGAAGTTTCTGCTATATGTGAGCAAAGAGGAATTATGGTGTCTGAGGATGAATTGGCAGCTATGCGTTGGATCGTAATTAGGAATGGGTAATTTTGAACAAAGTGTCTCCAGCTTTATGGTATTATATAAAAGTAATTGTTTGCATTACTCAACATAAAATTGTAGGCTTAGGAGCTTGGTTGAAAGTGTACAGAAACACACTAACAGTACTTGTAATCTGGCAAGCAAATAAATCATTGATATTACAATTTCCCTTCGGTTCACAATTTCTACACTCCTGCGACTGCTGAGTTCATTTATAAATCTCCCATCCTTAAGTAACCTTAAAGGATCATATTTTCACTATCTGTGTAGATCAATTCCTGTGTTGAAATCAGCTGAGAAATCCTAGGTTTTAATTTAGCTGGCTGCAGATTCATTACTTTTTGCTCGCTTTAGTTAAGTTATTCTTTCATGTGTAAACATAATGCTTTTAAAATAAAAACCAACAAAAACTTAATTCACTGTTCCCGTACTGCCAATGGAAGGGAATATAGTTGTGAGACCATGATAAATGATAAACCTGCAATGTATTTTATAATGAATAGTACCAAGGATCTGAATAGTTTTGATATATTGCAGATTGGAATAAAATGAAGAGTATAATTTACAGCGAACTCAGTAACTCAACCATTGTCATGTATTATTCTCTGCCAGCCTTGGCCACAATAAAGCTTAATTTTCCAGTAAAAAGAACCACACACAAATGCATTAATGGAACACTATGATAGGAAGAAATAATCTCTGAAAATGAAGCAATGTTATTGATCTCCCTTTGTTAAGGTTGAGGGAAAAAAGCAATGGGAAAGGATTTGTAAAATTATGAAGCATTTCAAACATCTCATCTTGGAATAACGAAAGTTGTCTTACGCTATTGGTGAGAAAATCACTCTGTAAAATATTCCACCCTCACAACCCATGTTGGTCTGAATATTGCACATAACAATGGTTCATGATGGGAAACGTGACATTTGGATTTTTATCACCATCAGTCTTTCTGAAATACCTTTTAGATCACAGTGATTAATTAATTATAGGTATCTTCTCCTGGCCTCAATTTCTCAAAATATTTTTCTTACTATTTCACCACCCTGAGTGAGGAACCATCAAGCATAAACTCTTTCCCTTCTTCACCTCCAATCTTGCAACCTTCACAGCCCAAATGCATCTGTTTCTTTCTAGCACTTCCCCTGCTCTTTCAAAGAAAAATAAAACCGTCTAAAATCTTTGCAATTTCATGACACGCAAATTAGTATGGCATCACCGTAATCGTATCAGTTATGATAAATGGAGGATCTCAACTAACTCTGTTGGGAAAAAAAAACCTATTTTCTTCAGCTTCTTCTACTACTTGTGTACATGATTTGTGATGAGTATTATAGCAGGATCTGGCTAATTTACAAATGCAGTCTGGCATTGATTTCTATGGTTCTGGCATTTATCTACCCCATAATACTTAAAATAGATTAAATTGATAGAACCCTCAATTGCACATGACATCTCCTGGGCCTGCCATACATAAGCAATGGCTGTGCAAACAAATAGCAATATTTGTTATTTAAATCCACAAGGCTTGTCATTAGCATATCACTATGGAGATCCAGAAATTACATCCCTACACTAAGGTGAAAAGTCCAAGCCCATTCATTTCCTGGTGTAAGGCTAACCTATAATACAGGCTATTCTGCTCAGAATATCTGCATGACACACAGACAGACGGGGCAAATTTATTTTTGCTCCAGGATAAATGTAAACAGGCTATTTAGCCAGAAGTTTATTTAGTGCTCTTAAGACTAAGGGCTTTGGACTACTGCTTTAAATGAATTGCAAGGTACTCTCATATGGATGAGATGGAACCAGAAATGTTTGGCTCAATCAAGGTGGCTCTGGGAGGCAATCCCTGAAGCTGGACTTACGTTGAGGAGGTTGAGAATCAAACGGCATCATCATCTTTGGCCGCATCCCTCTTCTTCCTGCCAGGGTGGACATGCTATCCTCGGACTCGTGCCCTGGATTCAAAGGAAGAAAGATCAGGTTCCTCTTGTCTTTCTGTCCAGGTTAGGAAAGAACCACAAGATTCAGCAGGGAAGCTAACGATAAGCTCAGCGTCGTCATTCTCACCTCTGTAAGAGTTTCGTCTCTGATGAATATTGCTGTCCATAGAGTTGTCTACGGGGGTGATGTCTTGGGAATTACGAGGGATCGGGGTGTCGGTCATGATTGGATTGGGATCTGGAGATTTATCAATTGGCTTCAGCTCCAGCCTCTCATGATGGATCCAAAGATCCGGCGGCTTGACGTCCTTGGAATTGCCTTTGTATTTATGAGACCCATTCACGGATTTACAAGCAGCTCTTTTTCTTTAAAAGGAATAAACAACAACAAATCACTCATCCAATTTTCCTGCAGGAGTTATCTTCTATAAAAGCATCTTTGTGGGACAATAACGCTGCCCAGTAGTATGTTTTGTGAAGGTCTTTGGTGCTTCTCTGAGCTGGATTGCTTTCTTGCAGATGTTTCATTATCTAAACTTAGTGCCATCATCAGCGCAAACAACCCAACTCATACAGTACCAAGGACCGTCATTTCAACCCTGAGCTACAAAATTCTCCTTTATTAGTATGTTTTCTATTGTGCATGAAGCATCTTCACTCTTTCTTTTCAAGTGCTCATCCCAAAACAGTGGGAAGTGTCCTTGTATGTCTTGTTGGATGCCAGAGTCCATTCCATATCACCAACGTTTTCACCTCTCGAGCTCCGTGAAGCAGCCTGAAGGCAAACAACTACTGTTTTCACTTCTGCTGACCTTAAATACTGAAGAACTGTCCTGCCACTAGCTGCTATATATCCTGTAGCAACGAAAATCACCTCATCCACCGTTCATGCAGTAGGGGAAGGAAGAAGCCATGGAGATGACCTTGGTGAAGCCCTTAAGACCGCAAGATTTTTTGTCACTACAGCCAATCTCAATACAGTATAATTTTAGTCTCCTGCATGATCAGTTTCCTGAGCTGATCTACTTTTGTGTGAACAAACAGAAAGAGAGAAAAATAAAATACTAGAAGCCTGATAGTTGTTGCATGATTGTCTCTTCTCATGCTGAAGAGAGGTCAAAATGATCAATTCCACTTCAACTAGTTTTGCCCAGGTGGTGGGTAAGAAAATGCCAAAACAGTCAAATCAGCATTTTCCCAGTAAGACCTGAAGCCAAGTTATCAGGGAAAGGAGAGTCAAATGTTCCTACCATGGAGAAGCAGAGGCAGAACAGCTAAAAAAACCAACAAAATATATCCATTCACCAAAATATGGTTCTGAAATGGTTTCAATTATACTGCATCAGAACCATTATTAACTATTATTATGTATTATCTAAATACATAGTTCACCCTCAGCACTGTTCATATGACAGAATCTGAGAAGTCTAGAGCTGTTAAACTGGCACAGAATCTTTATGTGAGAAAGCCCTAAAATTTAAGTCCACAAAAGTGCAATGTGCCACTTTATTGTGCCTTAGTTTGCCTTCATTGTATATCACACCCATATCCCCGAAACCAGCAGAAAAACACACACACCCTCCCGCCCAGGGCAACTGAAAACAAAACCTTACTTCTTCTGGTGAGAGGTGGTCCTTCGTGTGCAAAATACAGCAACAATCACTACAACCACAATGGTGATCACTCCCACAGACACAATTATTATCAGGAGCATATTGTATTCTAGCGGAGAGGGGCTGCCATGAGGGCTGTTGCTTCCTGAGAAAGAACACAAAAATTATCCGAAATGAGTGTTAGAGCTGTAATTTTAATCTGTATGAAATAATTGAAAATTATTGCTTAAACTCAATAAAAATCCACGTTATGTGAGAGATACAGCCTGCCTTGTTGGGAAATTCAACTGAGTTTTTCTCTAAATAAGCCTTTGACATTGACCTGAAAAACACACACTATCTTTTGGGGGAATTGTAACATGAATCATTTCAAGCTCTTGGCTTTCAACAGAGATGAGAAGATACTTACCACTGATGGGTGTTTTATAATCTGTTCCAACATCCACTGGGCGATTTCCTTTTCCTGCAGATCCCAATGCTGAGAAATAAAAATTTTAATCGGGTTAAGGGTTTGGACTGTCTTATCTTGTTCACTTTTTAACATTTAATACATTTTTCTTTCGGTTTTATACAGATCTCACAGATGGGCAATTTTGTGGCTCTCCAGTACCTACTCAGCTTGAGATTATATCGCCCCAAATATTTTCAAGGAGAATTGTTACTTTCCCCCCCCACAAAAGTAAAAGATAGGAATGGGAACAGGAGGGTTTTAATAGGCCACCCACCCACATCTGCATTTAAAAAAGCACCTTTTCTTTCAAAAACATCAATCCTAAATTGTTCCAGAGAATTTAAGACTATTTTGCTAAATAATTTTAGTGGAAAAATGTTGAAGTTTTTTGGGGGGAAGGAGTTAAAGGAGGAAATAGAAACCGTTTGATTCTCGTAATACTTTTGCTTCAATCCCCACTGTTAAAACACTTTAAAAAAACCACCTCTAAAATGCATTTTAAAGTGTTAATCGCACTTCTTTTTGTGATCTCATCAAATAACAGGATGTCTCTGAGGCCCTCTAAAGAGGCTGAGTTTTTGTCTGACCTCCAGGATAGATGCATTCTCCAAGTACACCCACATACACAGAGACAATGTAGAAGGTATTTAAAAATGTCAAACCAATTATACTAACAGCTAGAATATACCTTTGTATCACAGAAATGCAAACCATAACGCAGTAGTCTAAATCTTTTCGGATAACAAGACAAAAACGTAATTTTCCATCCATGTAAGAACTCTGGGGTTTTTGTTTTGGTTTTTGGTTTTTTTTTCTAATTCCCTGTCCCCCATTTCTGAACAGCTGGAGCCTCGTGCTTATCTTATAACGGCTCATACTCAATCACTGATATGACAGGTATTTTCAAGACATATTAAATCCGGAAGGGAAGTGGACACATTATGATTATCCCCCTGGTTAATCCTTTCTAACAAACCCCAGATCACATGTAGGAATCTCTACAACCGATATAACATTCAGTTCTCGACAAATTCCGGTTGATAGATGTTCCTGTCCACTGGGGGCTGATAAGAGGTAAATGCAGTGAGAGAATCACTTCAAAGAGAATACAAAGCTGGATGGATGCAATCATTCTTTGCCACGGAGGGGCTTTATTCATCTTCTTGCTTTCATTTATTTAAAGCTATTGTAGATTGATTTTGGTTTCTGATGACTGCATACAAACAAATCCTTATTTATATATACCAGTATGCGAATCGTTTTTGCAATAATGTTGTCAGGCCTTCT
>JANHFJ010006013.1:0-12424 GCA_032468195.1 Cerberus rynchops
TGCAGCTTGGAGTACACCTTCCAATCCTTGGGGTGGGCTGCAAGCTGGCAGAGACCCTCGAAGAGCAGTAGGTGTGGGGGTTGGTGTGGGAGTTGGAGTTGGAGTGCCATCCCCACTCAATCCCATTTCACCTCTTAAAAAGCCCTTTTCTACCAATGTTATTGCCCCACCAAAATTTCCCCGGGCTGCTCCTCTAGCTCCAAAATCCTGGATGGAAGACACCGCCTTCAGGACAGACAATGGCAATAATCTGTTGCCTTTTCAGGTAAAGTCTTTTCTTGGAGTGCAGAACAAGGAGGGGTGGGGGAAGAGAGAGGATGGGCAGAAATATTTTAGCATTTGTTTTATAATTTAATCCTGTATAAAATTAAATGTTTTTGTCATTAGTTTATGCCAGCATTAGATAGCAGTCTTTCTTCATATAATTAAACCTACATTCTTGTAGACAGCATTCACATATGTTAGGCATTCAAAAACAAATTAGATTGTTTCTAGGCTCTTTGTTTCCATTTGATTTTCAGTTTTAAAAATACTTGCATTTTGATTCTAGCTCTTTTCCTTAATATTATTTGCCTCCCATTTTATGCATTTTAACTAAAAATGTGAAATACAAAGTTTCAGATCTTGTTCTAGGTGGCTTCATATTGTAAATTAAATAGTATGACCAAATCCAACAACACTTGAGGAATCTTTAATTATCCTTTCCACATTAAAAGGGCCAATCCCTTTTGCTTAAAACTGCTCTGCCTCACTAATGCTGAGAAATGAGGCTCAACAGGATTGTGTTTGCAAAATTAGGCATGAATGCAAATAACATGCTAAAATTGCTAAAATGTAATCATGATAATATGTCCAGGGTGTGGATTTAAATAGATTCAGGAAGAGACTTGGGTGTGTATTGACCTGAATAACATTTACTATTAATAAACCTGTATAATGGCAATACAGAGATTAAGACACATTAAAATATTTGTGTGGAGTAAACATTTTTATTCTTTCGTACTCAATATCAGAGGAAAAATACAATAGGACATGACCTTCACAGCCGTATTGCAATGGGGCCTATTTACTAGCTATATAAGCCTTGAAATATTTAAAGCGGCAGTGTCTTGCAATGGTTTTGTTATCTAAGAGGTCAAGACAGATCAATTGCAACAACTGAGACTGAGTAAAATTGAAGCTTTGAAATTTTAATGTAGAATGGAACTTTAGTTGGTATTAAATGTTTATAGCATGTGGGCAAATTATTCAGTTATCTTATATCCAAATCAGTTTATTAAGATAAAAGCTTTTCTGTATTTGAATATATTTTACCTATAAGCTCTTATAAGTAAATGTATAATATATTAGATTCATTATGCAATGAAATTAACTAATTTTGGTTTTGCACTACTTTATTTTTAATACATACAATAAAGTATTATAAAAATACAATATATTCAGTGGTACAGAATATCAAGTTAATGCTGTTTCATTTCATTTAGAGAACTGCTGCCTTTAGACCTCCCTTTGATACTTCACTCTGTTTGAAAAAAAGTGGTTAATTTGTATTGGTTCTGAAGTGTTAAGGGAGGGCATATTTCTGTCGCTTAGTATTTCAATCTTAAAACTAAAGGAAAGATTCAGACAGACTTTTTAAAAGTCATGCTATTTTTTAAAATTGTATTCCAGTATTGCATTCTAAAGTTCATACCGTAATTACAGTAAGGTAGTCCCTAACCTATGACCACAATTGAGCCCAAAATTTATGTTGCTAAGTGAGACATTTGTTAAGTGAGTTGCCCCATTTTACGACCTTATCTCCTGGTTGTTAAGCAAATCACTGCAGTTGTTAAATTAGTAACTCAGTTAACTGAATATGACTTCCCCTTTAACTTTGTGAGAAAATCACATGACATTGGGACACTGCAACCGTCAAATATGAATCAGTTGCCAAGTGACTGAATTTTGATCATGTGACTATGAGGTTACTGCAATGGTCATAAGTGTGAAAAATGGTCATAAGTCACTGTTTTCAGTGCCATTGTAACTTTGAATGGTCACTAAATGAACTGTAGTGAGTTGGCTACCTGTATATGCTTCTAAATATATTAAATGATAAAATAATTATATGAATAGTTATTTTTTATAGAAATTTTATTAAACATAATTAAAAAATTAAAAATTAAGAAACTAAAAAGAAATAGGAAGTGCAGGAAAATATAGAATACAAAACTAGAAAAAATATAGTAAAAAGAAAATACTGTATATATAAAGAAATGACTTTCCCCTTCATCATAAATATGCACAACTTTAGTAACTTAGTGCTGTCTCTTAAAATGCAACAAATATATTTTCTTCCCTTATGTCCCTTAAAATAAACAGATCCTTAAAGCCCCATCATTCAGTCCTTATTAGCAAAGGTCTGTTAAGAGTTACCAGAGAGAGCAACATATTTATTTTAACCTTGATCAGATAAACCAACTTTATATTCCTTCCTTTTACTTTTAACCATCTCGATCTTTAATTCCTTCAAATATGATCCTGGAATTTGATTTGTTTTAGTAATTTCTTTGTCTCTTTTTTACAAAACTCTTCAAAACTTTTAATAAATGTCTCTTGTAATTGTAATATGGAATAGTTATTCAGGTCATTCCTTCATTATTTGTATATACCTTTTAATTAAGACATTAATTGGTTTCATTTTTATATCCTGTATAGCATCCTTTCCCATATTATAGGACAGCGATGATGAACCTTTTAGAGACTGATTGCCCAAACTGCAAGGCGCGCATGCGCGCGCGCACACACACACACACACACACACACACACGGCAGAGACCTGAAGACCAGCTGGCCGACAGGAGGCAGGGCATCACAACACCAGCAGTTCTGCAAGAGGGAGATCTTTTTCTTTCATGAGCTTCTGTTAATCATTTGCAGGGAAACTTCTGTTTTCCTGCAAATGATGGCGAAAAATGCGGTGGAGCTGAGCTGGGGTGATGGCGCGTGTGCCCATAGAGAGGGCTCTGAGTGCCACCTCTGGCACGCATGCCATAGGTTTGCCACCACTGTTATAGAATGTCATTTTTAAATCCACTTTCAAATCAGTCTGTCTTGTCCAGTAAAACTTGTTCTTCTTTCATATCATCTTTTAAACGTTCTATAATGGGAGCCAGATTTAAAATTAACTTCTGGGTCCATTGCTCACAAATATCCTCTAATGTTAAAGTATTCTGCTTCATTCTTTATCAGTCATTCATATTTAAGTGTGAATTCAATTGTAATCTTTAGTTCTTTCTGGTTCCCTCTAGTGTCCAGTGTTCAAGGTCCCAGTTATCTTTTTTTAAGAATTCAAAAACAAAAGTATTCTCCCATGCAAAGGGCTATATAATTAATTTAAAAATCTTATTTCAAATCCTTCCAGACCCTTACTCCATTTGTAATTTTCCAAAATGAATATTTTAATTACTCTGTTCTGTTGCTGTTTATTTAAAAATGATTTTTTAAAGTTCTTAAAATAACTTCTTTTGCTAAAGTTGTCTAAAAAAACCCTTTGTCAATTCAAAGTTTCTTAATATCTGAAGAGTAATTAAGCAATTGGGAATTGACAATCGTGATTAAAATGGCTCTGACAGCAGTTTGGGTAGATTTCTAAACTCACCACTGTCTTCTGGTCTCATGGGGAACAACTATCTGGAACACGACCCTGAATCTTCTCCCTGTTTAAAGAATTTAAAGAATAATTTTGAACAGCTGATATGCACACCGGCTCTTCGTTCCACCACAGTTGTAGATTCTGCTTTTAGCAGAGCCATCTTCAGTTCACCATTTCTTTGTCTGAAGATCCAATATATGCTTCTAACAATATACAACATCATATTGGCATTTGATAGCATACATATTTATGCCAAGATAGATTAAAATATTGGTATTCTAAGTTATATTGTTGGTATAAGGTAATGTATAACACTTCCCGGATCTGCCTTCCATTTGAGGTCAGTAAAATGAGGACTCAGATTGTTGGGGCAATATGCTGACTCTTTAAACTGCTTACAGAGGATAGTAAAGCACTATGAAGCGGTATATAAGTCACTATTGCTATAGTGTGCTTTGGAATATAAGCCCCAAACTGAAGAAATTTATGATAAAAATACAAAAACAGCCTACACTCCTTTTTTAGGAACTATAATGCTACATTTAACTAAAACAAACATACTTTTCAGAGATTAAATGTGATCCTCAATTTAACATATATTTGTAATAGAAGGAATGGACACTGTAGGTTTATTATGCAAGATTATTCCCGTTTGCCCTTTTTCTGCCCTGCAGAATTATTTTCTTTTAGAGTTATCTTCTAATGGCAACTGATATTTGTTCTTTTGATATTATTGTAGAAACAGGACCATTGTGTTTTTGCCAAACCATAATATGTAGGTTTTTCAAGATTAGGATATATGTTATCCTCAACACTACATTTCCGTTGAATCTTTTATAATTATTTGAAGTAATTGATATTTCTTGCTTATTCTAAATGTCCCAATATTTTTTCACTGACAATTTAGCCGTTCTTTAGAAGAACATTTCATTTTGAACACATATAGCCACACACAATCTAGTGATCATGAATGTTTTGTATACTGAATATAAATACAGACAAGTTGTATATTGGTTTAGTAATTGTTGTCATTTCTATTTCTCCAACAATCCAAGGAACCATGGTTCTGAAATTTGAACATGAGAATGAACATTCTGGTTTTATTGTTACAAGCCCTTACAATTGAAAATTAAGATTTAATAGTAGGACTCCTTGACCTGAGAGCTTTCAGTACTGTTAAAAACACCTAATGTCACAATGATAGTTTTCAACAATCAAATATGATCAACATTTTGAAAGAACAATTAAGCAATTTATTACTGGTTTTTGGTGCTGTCTGGGAATATATAATTTTAACCCAGTATGTTGTGTTATAATCATGTTGGAACTATAAACATTTTTATACTTTGTGAAATTATTAGCTAGCTAAGATATAAAGTATACATTTTTACCTACTGTAAGATTTGTAACTTTTTAAAAACCACAATTGTCAATATGTGACAGTATCATGTCCCATATGCTATTATACTGTCATCCAAACTGTTGAAAGAAATAAGAGCATGTTATATAAAAAAACCCTCTTCCAATAATTCTGGACATTAATTAATTGCTGTACTATATTTAATCAGCACTGTGTAATATGCATGTAATTCAGTTCAGTCTTAGAAACCAAGTCAGTTGTTTAGAGAGCCATGAGGGAATAAGTGGCATACTTGAAAAAAGACTTAACCTACTCTTTATATATATTTATATAGTGTCCTTTTAAGTGATAGAATGTCCAAAATATTTTAATTTATCAGCTGTAAGCACTAAGAAACCTCTTTTACCCACATTATCCATCTTATCTATTATATAGCTTGTTTCTTCTTTAATATCAAACTATTTCTCATTTTTTCTCATCTTATTTAATTGCATTTAAGTCCCAATTTGCTTAATAGTTATTCTGCAGGTTAGCATTGTTCTATTGTTGCTTATGGAAGGTCCTGCTTGACATTAGCAGGATATCCTGGAAGTTAAGATGCCTTTTGCAACAACACATAAATTCAATTCTCTTCTATAGAAAAAATGGTGGAAGCCATATATTAACTTTTCAAAATAGGTAATAATCTTTTCTGCTTTGAGCATTCTTCATTTCCTTTGATAGACTCACAAAGGAATAGTTCAAAAATCTTTGACAATATACAAAATTCAATGATTATAAAATAGCTTGCTTTTGATATATACATCTTTAGGTTATATTACTTCTACAGTCCTATTCTCATAGTAATAATAGACCTAGACCTGCATACCTACACCTGTGAAAATCTACGAAAACACACACACACACACACACACACACACACACACACACACACACACATCAATGCTGTAAATGACACATTTTGTTCTTATTTCCTCACACTTTTAGGCTAGAGATCTAAGGTGTTAATTTGTCTTGGCCTCATAGTAATAGCTTCAATCATTTCTTTATCAATATTTTTAGGGACACCTTTTACATTATTATACAATTAATTCTGTACTTTTATCCTGACTGACCAGAAATGTAATTGTGGCCTGATTGTTTTATTGAAAATGTGAGGAATTAAACCTGTGGAATCTCTGTGCAAAGCACATAGGCTACTATCATTATAGTCCTTTCCCAAAGAAAGCCTTTCAAGAATTGCTCTTCAAAGGCAGCTTTACATAAACTATGCAATACTAGAATGGTCTGAATATTCATATATATTTTTCCAAAAATGATTGGGCAATTGTTGAGGAGAAAATTTCCTGGCAGTGAGAACAATTAATCAGTGGAACATTGTGCTTTCAGAAGTCGAGGTGCTCCAACACTGGAAGTTTTTAAGAAGACATTGGAAAACCATTTGTCTGAAATGGAATAGAGTTTCCCACTTGAGCAGGGGATTGGAAGGGTCCAAGGTCCCTTCCAATTCTGTTATGTTATTCTGTTATTCATTGGCTACCTCACAACAGCCATGGTAACTATTGATGTTTCTACTCTTTGACATTTACTTTAAGGGACAATGTCTATAGTAGACTATAAATGCATCTGTCTCTCTCTCTGTTGTTTGAAATACAGGTAGTCCTTGGCTTAGAATATAATGGAGCCCAAAATTTATTTTTCTAAGCAAAACAGTTGTTAATTGACTTGTGTCCCATTTTACAACCTTTTGTTAAGTGAATCGCTACAGTTATTAAGTGAATCATGAGATTGTTAAGTAAATCTGGCTTTCCCCATTGACTTTGTTGGAAGCCAACCGAGAAGGTTACAAATGATGATCACATGACCTGGAACAGTGAAATTGTCATAAATACATATCAGTTGTCAAGCACTCACATTTTGATCATCTGATCATGGTGATGCTGCAATGGTTGTAAGTGTGAAATGGTCATAAGTCCCCTTTTCCAATGCTGTTGTAACTTCAAACAGTCATTAAATGAATGCTTGTAAACTGAGGACTACCTATACCAATTGCATAGGATTATAGATGAAGAGAAGAACCTGTGAAGCTTTTCAAACAATCAGTCACTTGTTTCACAAAACTTTTCATCACATAATGAACATTTGCCTGTTTTTCCCCAGTTTTTTCCAATCATAGTAGTAAAGTACATGAGTAGAACTGAAACAGCAACCAATCCATGTTTTGTTTCTAGTTGCTTCCAAGTTCTCCAATGCCTGAGCATTTCTGGAGTCATTTGCACAATCCCCACCTTCCAAATAATCAGGCTATAAGTTAACAAATGAAACAATTCCATTCCCTTCCAAAAAATATTTTTCTCTCCCACAATCCATATGTTTGTATAAAATAATTGTCTACATTTTTAACATTTTGCTTTCTGAAAAGGTATAGCATGAGAAAAGTGGCAATTTAGAAAATGTAAATTTAAGTCCTTTGATGCAGCATGATATGTGGAGTTCCTGATACTCTCTGAGAAATATATATATCAGCAAGCCTACATACAGAAACTCATAGAGTGCTTGTAGTTATGATGGCATTTAATCAATAGGCATATGGAAGCTTTTCTGGGTTGCTGCATGCATGATGATAAACCAGCATTAAAGAAGCTCTTCTGAAGCAATGGGGAGAGTGGGGAATTGAAGATCAGTTGTCTGCACATCCAGATATTAGAAACTGAACCATCTATGAGAAAGTCACTTAATATTGATGTGGGGAACAGAATGTTGTGCCATTCTGGTTTCATGAATATTAATGGAATTTACCGACAGGCATAGAAAAAGGGTAAGGAAAATCCTCCAATGGAAAAAAGATTTGGCTTTTGAATCATACAGTAGAAGAGGTTCCTGAGAATTTCAAAGAAAAAAGTGGATTTATATATTATTGTAGGAAATGCCATAGAGGAAAGAAGGTACTGTATATAGGGTCACCAAAATGCCAGCAGGTGAGGCATTTTGCTGATAGACTAGGGGGGGTGGAAATTGAAACATTCTAAAGAGGTTAGATAGGCTTCTATTATAGCAAAGTTTTTCATCAGTGCGTAGACATAAGAATTCTCTAGGAAGATATATAACCTGAATTTTAATCTAAGATAGAAAATATATTTCTGACTGCTACTATTGCTTGAACATCCAAGAAAATTACTGGAAAACTGGATCTAAAATCCATCACAAAGTGTGAAATATCCATTGGTGCAAGGCAATATATTTTAGTTCTTTTTTGCAATAATCACAAGCAGTAGCAAATCTATAAATTAGGAAACAATCAATATATTTTGTGATTATAGGCACATTTTGAAGAGAGATTCGGGCAAATACTTCAATCTAAAAGAAAGGAAATTATATAAATACACACATTCCCAAAGTGTGAAGTATCGAATAATATGAAGCAATGTTTTCTCTTTTTGCAATAATGACAAGCAATAACAAATCTATGACATAGAAAATAATCAAGGCTAAATATCTCATATGAATGCACTAGTATTCAGAAGGGAGAATGGGGCAGATACTTCAAGATAAAGGAAAGGAAATTATGCAATAACAAGCACAATGTGTTCACTTTGATATCCTTTGTTCTCTAATACATTCTTGTTTTCTTTTGTTTCTTTTCTCCTAGGTAAGTGGAAACAGTACTTCTATACAATACTTGATGCTCAAAAGGAATCTCCTGTTTTTCTTTATGGAGAAAGAACATTCAAGCCTTTGAAATGGTAACAATAGATTGCATTGATGCAATAATGATAGGTCACACATCTGTATATACATTTGTTTTCTTACCGGTTTGCAGTAAAAAGGCCATAACAGCTCAATTCTCTATTACAGTACAGAGGGTGGAGGACATCTGGTAATTTAGGGGAAATAGCGGTAATTTTTTTTAAAGCATATAGTGATCTTGACAGTGGCAGAATGGGGGAAAAAAAATACCAGTATAACTTCTAGATTGGGAAACATTGTTGGAGAGTTCCCTTTGCAGATCAGTGGCTGCCATAGTTTATGGAATTGTTGGAGAGAAAATAGTAACTCTCAGGATATTTTGACTATGCCTTCCTCAGAAATGCATAAAATGGTGTCTAGAATGAATTAGAAAAAGACCCCAATTATGCCAATGACAAAACTATATGTGAAATTCAATCAACCTTAGGAACTGGATCTGTTTTATTTCTTTGTATTTTGTGTGTTATTATTCATGGAACAACTTTATTGAATAAAATATTGCATGGAGAAGACTTTTAGATTTCTGTGCTGTAGTACAGTACCATTGAAAATTGCTCATATTTACCTATGGTCTGTAAGTCTGAGACATTGCAGGGATGGATAATTTCTATTGGGATTGTGCTTATCATCCTGATGAAATTGTTCCCCAAATTTGTTATTTTAGAAACAAACAACTCAAACAGTACTAAAGGTATAATAATTAGTTCCTAAACACAATGATAAAAATAACAAAATATGAGTTATAATATCATGGTACAAGTTCTATCTTTTCGTCACATGCAAATATATAAGAATTTGAATGTGCAATGTCACAATTTTTTTTCCTTCTTATGCCTCCTGCAAATCTCTATCTCTAAAGCTTATCCTAACACTGAAGTCAGTGGCAAAACCCATATAACCTGTCAGTGATTCAGTCATCAGTGGTCAATGTTATCACTTGTGTTTTGTTAAGAGCAGAATCCACCATTAAAGAGTGATTGGTGTAGTGCCTTAACTGGCTCCTGCAGACTGAAAGTTTAGCTTGCCCTGTGCCTTTGAGAGTCATGCTTTTAAAACGTGCTCATTTATATGATGAAATCAGGTTCAGACATGCTAGGAACATATCAGCACAGAAGACACATTTCAGAAGTGTGGGTAATTTTGAGTTTTTCTTTAAAATAATTTTCTATGTTATTATTTTTTATTAATATTTATGTTTGTGTTTTGATGGACTGCTTACTCCTGACCCCACACATATGGGGAGCTCTTTAAAGCTTAAGATAAAACTGTTTGCCAATTGAAAAACCTTCCTTCCTGAGGATAATTGCAGAATAATACCCTAATATTCAATGGCGACCTCTCTCTCTCTCTGTCTCTCTGTCTCTCTCTCTCTCTCTCTCTCCAGACCAATCTATTGCCTAGCAACATGAACAAAGTGCTCATTTAACATTTAACTAATGCAAAGTAATGTTTTGTAGCCAGGACTGTCTTTCTTTGTTTCTCTTTCAACTCCTACCATCTTAGATGTTTAGATACATTACCTGATTTTCAACAGGAATAAAGTAGGGTAGCAATGATTGTGTGCTTTGTTGTAACCATTTTGCATTAGAATTATTGAAGGAGACAGGAATTATATGTGACGGGTACATAAAGATTTGTTGGAAAAAAGTGCCACAGAGCAGCATGCATACATACATACATACATACATACATACATACATACATACATACATACATACATATAATTTCAGTTCTATTATGAAGAAGTGAGCTAAAGAAGTAACACACAGTTGGGTAATACAGAGAGCTATAATAAATGCAGTTTTCCATATTGAATCTATTTTACGAAAATAAAAAAAAATGGACTTTCTTCAGAAAATATTGCACTTACAGATGTTCTGTAAAAGAATGTGGTGGGGGGAAAAAAACTTTTCTAACCTGGCACCAGTGAAAGGGCAAGCTGAGTAATCAACATGTAAATTAAAGAATTATAATAAACAATAGCATGGCATCCTCTTAAACAAGGATGTGGTGAACTGCAACTTCTATCATTCCTCATCATTATCTGTACTGACTATGACTGATAGGATTTGAAGTTCAGCAACATCTGGAGAACTATATTTTTTTCCAGTTCTGTGGTAAATAGCAAGCTGGTCTGTTAAAAAAAATGTATGAAAAAAATGATGATTGATCAGTTGACATTTTTTATAACCCAAACCAAGTGAATGCTTAAATAAGAAATAAGGATGACAAGATGACAGTCTAATGAAAATGTAAGATACAGGAATATGGACTATTTCCAACCAAAGATTCATTATAATATTGTCTTTTCTCCCTCTATATGTGAACACTGATTTTTTATAAGGTTGCTGTGCCTCATTATCAAATCTAGAGGCTTTGGATCACAGTTTAAGAACTGCTCACTTCATCTGAATTATAGAAAGAACAAGCTTTCTGTCACTCTTAATATTCATCTATTACAAAGGAAAAGTGATGTTACATGATGTAGACCTAGCGTCTGCAGGCTAATTGGGTCAGTGTTAACTTTTTTTTCTGCTTTAAAATGTATAAATATGGTCTGTTTGTTACTTTGTAGATCAATGTATTATTTGAACCAAGAAATAGATTAATTCATTAAGTTAATCCTGTTATGTATCTATAGTCTTGTAGAACTTAGCTTTGAAGATCCAATCAGTTTCTAATAATTCAGTCTCATCTATTGAAAATAAAGCAATATTAAATTGTGATATTGATAGAGTGAACTGCCCAAATCATAATAAACTAAAGTTAGACCAGGTATCAATAGTACGCTGGTCACCTGGGAAGCAATGTATGCATATATTCAATGATGATTAAAAATAAGAAAGAAAAAATATAATTAAGCCCTATATCGCTATTTTTATATGAGTAAAAATAAATTGATACACTGATACTCAAGCTATGTGCATAATATAATTTGGAAAATCTTAACCATGAAAAATTATATATTATTATTATGGAAATGTGTGAAGCATGAAGTAGCATAAATAGGGAAAAATATTTGCATATAAAAATGCACAAACTTGAACAACTACAATACCAATTGCTTTATAAATGTCTGGATGTATATACAGTAGACAGTCTACCAAACAAAGCATACCAAATAAAAAGATGTTTGATCATTGTAGTGTGTTAATTTTTTTATAGTGGAAGCACTATATTTAACAAAGATACTTGACCACAAAGAAGACTAGATCATCAATACACTAGAAATGTTCAGTGAATTTCTGAATTCATATTATCCTCAAAAAGCCAAGATATGAACATATGAAAGCTTAAAGAACAATTTATCCTGTACTTGTTGCAGTTATATGATGCTATTTAAACCATTTATTTATTTTTCTTCAGACAATTATTTCTAATTGCATACTATATGAGAAAGGAAATTCTATTTCCATACTACTTTTACTCTAAATAATATCATATAATAAGAAGATGGTTCCCACGTGATTCGGGCAATATATAGCAAACAAAGGGCCAGAGTGATGGTAAATAGGGATTGTACAGAATAAAAAAGGGGTTAGGCAGGGATGCCCAATGTCCCCTCTGCTCTTCATTTTGATGATAGAAGTCCTTCTTGCGCAAGTCAGATGTAATAAAGAAATTAGAGGATTAAAAATTAAAAAGGAAGAATATAAAGCCCAGGCCTTCGCAGATGACTT
>JANHFJ010006013.1:23507-37323 GCA_032468195.1 Cerberus rynchops
ATGGCTCCTTCATGCTGGCTCAGGAATTCTGGGAGTTGAAGTCCACGAGTCATGAAGGAGCCATAATTGCCTACCCCTGATCTAAGCTATATCCATTAACCTCTACTTTTCTAATTCCAGAATTTTGAAAACTATGTCAGTGTTGTCTATGGAGATTCTCAGTCATCCAGGTCATGGTTGCCCAAAGGTGCTTTTTTTTCCTCCAAGAGGCAGCTGGACTTTCTATGTCAGTGTTCTTTCACACTGTGATATAACTAGCATATAAATCTGATAAATACATAAAATATTAGATCTTCAACCCCACTAAAAGTACCCCACAGAGAGTGATGATAATACCCTACATCGATCCAATTCTTCTTAGCACTCTTTCTCAGCTGCTTAGTATTTCTAGTCTTGAAATGTACAAATATTGTCCAATCGATGTTACGATCACGAGCTATCCTTTCCTTGTATAGAAACCAATATTTCATCTTCAATGACTTATAAAGCTATCTATGTTGGGCATTTTAGCTTCTAAAAGTTGTTTCCGTTTCTCAGTTTTTCCTTCCTGAAGTGTTCTGTGATATCAAAAACTCGATTACTAATGGGCACCTGGGAGCCCCTCCTTTCCTTTGAGGCTTCTTTCATAACTTTTTCTCAAAGCTATCCTTTGAGACATATTTATGATTATTACCAGCTGTTTCAGTCAAAATTGTTTTGTTTAGGTTATCTACATGGATTCACAGATAGACAGCGAGCCGGCAAGAAACTATGGCAACTTTCATAAATCCCAACTTTAACCATGATGGAAGGATAGGTCTCAATCTCAAATGTGTTTGACATTTAAAAGAATGCAAGATTAAGAAATAATGACAGCAGATACAAAATGCAACAAGATAACTATAAAGTTTTCTTAGAGCAATTCTTGTGCACTAAATACTGTAGCCTGGTCATGATAAACATACCAACATTATATGTAACCATTTAGGTTTCATGGATTAGAGCAACATTCTAAGTAATTAAGTAAATAAATAAGTAAATATTCTTATTAATATTCCTCTCATTTTACAGAATGTGATGACTACATTATACTGGTTTACAGAGCAATTGGCCTTTCTTTTCTTAAATCATGAAAAACAAACCATCCCATCCAATTTTATTTTATTTATTAGCTATGGGAAATCCAATACAGCTCCTGTATAT
Source organism: Cerberus rynchops (assembly GCA_032468195.1). NCBI lineage: Eukaryota > Metazoa > Chordata > Lepidosauria > Squamata > Homalopsidae > Cerberus > Cerberus rynchops. The sequence continues at coordinate 24,690 of JANHFJ010006013.1, forward strand.
CCATTCTCTTGTTTTCTGTAAGTGATTTTGTACACTTCCTTTTCTAATTACTTTATGAATATGCTTGTTACCTGCTTTTCAGATGTTAGGAATCTTGGATCAACAAAGTTTTATGGAACCAAGTGAGTTAAACTTAAAAGGATGATTAAAATGTATAGAAAGTTATGAACCAACTAAGAGTACAAATAAATTTGAAATAAGATGTTTTAGATGTGACTCTCCATTTTGTTCCCCTCAACAGCCCTGGCTGAGACATAATGACATCAAAGTTATTCAATGAGCTTTGTGGAAAAGTGAATCTTGGTCTGCTCAGTCCAAGTCCAACACTATTCTATTATATGAATAGAAAGTTTACTTAACTGGTATAAAAAAATAACCAAAAACAAACAACCCAGAATATACAACAGAAGGCAGACCAACATTCAGCAACCAAAGAAAGCTATGCAAACTGTACAAAGAATTGTACAGGTCCAAGGACCACCCAATCACCAAACTGTCTGGTCAAACTACAACAAAACACACTAAAATATAATCTGGCTAAAAGAAGATACATGATAAAAATTTAAAACTGCAAAATAAAATACTATATATAGTAGGCAGCAGTATACAGTAGTAGATCATTCAAAAACTAAGAACAAAAAAAAATCAAATCGAATTCAAATTCAAACCCTGGGAAAATTTCTAAAAAGGTTTTCCCATTCTGCTAAATTGCAACTAATCTGCTGGTCAGTAAAGTCTTTCTGAGGATGGAAAAAGTTGTCCCTCATGTAGAGAGAACTTGGAAGAGGATCTCACTAGATGATCTTAAGACTCAGGTAGGAACATATTGTTAGGTAACCCAGTCCCAAGTTATTTATATCTTTATAGGGCAAAAACTGAACTTTAAATTGCATCTGGAAAGGGACAAGTGCCTAGTATAGGTAGTAATTGAAACAGATTTAGAAAATCAGTTTCATTTAAGAGAGCCTGGAGTTGATCAACCTCTGTTCCTCCTACAGTATATCCTGTAGTGTGTGTGTGTGTGTGTGCACATTATATTTATATATAGTATAATGACTATTTTTATCCTTGGAATATAATTGTTTTTTTTTTAAGGAGGGATTAGAGTTAAAATTAATATTCCAATTTATGATTGATTGATTGTTTGTTTATTAATGAAATTCATATAGTTGCCCATCTCATAACAAGTGATACATTTCTGTGGTATATTATCTATATAAAATAAATTCCACACTCTAAGGGAGTTGCATAACAGAGGTGTTTTGTAGTTTCGATTGTTGGATCAAGATGACAGGCAAGATGTTGTTCTATAATGCTCAAATAATCAATGATAATCATTCCTCATTTAAAAGAATACCACTTCTACAGATTAGAGTATTATTATTGAGAATAATCAGTCCTGGTCCTTGAAGTAAAGAGGAGTAATCCATCCAAAGTTCAGTAACAGCAGCACTGTCTTCATATTTCCCTGTGGGGCAATGCAGAGATCACTTATTCACCAAAGATTACCCAAAAGGTAGCCTTCACATGCATATTCAATTATTTTTATTCATGGTAGTCTTTGATTCCCACTGCAGTTGTGCCATCTTAAAAATAGTATTATTACTTTTCAGAACATAACTGCTATATTGTCATTATCATATGAGTGACATATGAGAAAGGAGGTTGAGAAGAATTGAAAGGTTTGAGAACTGCATCATGCATTTTCCAGGCAAGACTAAAAACTGCTACCCTGCAGAAGATGTATGGATAATACAAATGCATATTGTTTCCTATGCAGATAAAAATACAAAACGGAAAGATACACCCAAAACAGATAACCAGCACTAACACATAAAAGATCCTGAGCAGAAAATCCCATTGGCTCAGGACGCTGTACATTTCTTTAATGGAAAAAAAAAATTACTCTTCCAAGATGGATTTTAATATGTTAACTTTTATGAATACAAAACAAGGAGGCAAATAAAAGTAGCCCATCCATTAATCCAGAAACCCACTAAAAAATGAAGAAATAAGCCATAAGTCAAGTTTGGGTTTGCAGCAGATGAGGGTAAGCAGCAAACGCCTACAAGATATAATTAGGAAGCATGATCTGAAAGTATAGTAAGTTTCCCAAGATGGTGCCGGTAAGGTAGGCAGCCGTCGCGACTGCTCCAACCCCTTTTTTATTTGTTTTAGGTTTTTTTCTAACCAAATTTAATTATAATTTAATCATAATTCAAGTAACTTTTAAACACCCCTTAAGCAACACCTAAGCAACGGCTAAGCAACTGTTAAGCAATCTAAACTGGCTGAGGCATGGCCCAGGAGGAGAATGAAGGACAGAGCTAGAACTAGAGAAGATACACCTGGACAACAGGTTCAAGAGACCGGGGCAGGCTGGATGGCAAAAGAGGAGGCCACCAAGATGCTGAGGCAGAGGACCCAAGGGATCACTGAGACGGAGGCTGTGAGAGACACCAAGGCAAAGGCAGTAACCTTGAAACAGCCAAGGACTGAGAAGACCAAGATCTGCTGAGGCGAAGGCAGTATCCTCAAAAACAGCCAAGCGCTGAGAAGGCCAAGACCTGCGATGGCAGCACCGGATAGACACTGGACATAATAGCAGACATTGTGTTTTATCTCTGTTCCTTCTCCTTCTCTCTACACTTGTGTTCACTTCCCTCTAACTGCTCCCTAACCCTATCCTTATCCATATACTTCCTACAGACTATTCCCCTTGTTTTTTTTTCGATTTTGCAGTCACTTAAGCATTTCACTCTATGTCATATATGTGTCATGCATGTGACAGATAAAACTTGAACTATAGCTGCAGAAGTGGCACAGCCAAGATGATGCTAAAAAGAATAACTAGACTTATGTGTTAAGAGCTATCCACCATATACTGTATGTTTCGCACTACAATATGCATCTGACCATAAGACGCACCTAGGTTTAGAGGAGGAAAACAAAAAAATAATAATTCTGAAGTGTAGTGTAGTGAGGGCAGGATGCAGAACCTGAGAGGACCACAGATAGATGTCCTCTCATGTGCCAGCCTATTGACTCCTGCACTGCAGAAAAGAGACAGAAGAGGTGGGCAATGACAAAGTCAGAAGAGGTGGTGTTCAGCACTGGAAAAGAACTCTGATGCTGCAGCCTGGCTACTATTCACCAAAGGACTGGTACCATATTTGCTCCATAAAACGCACAGATATTTCCACCCACTTTGGGGTGAAAAAAGTGTCTTATGGAGCAAAAAAATATGGTAATCTAAAACTGAAGTTTCAGGTTTTTTTTTCTGAGCTTGGGTAATAACTGTTCATTTATTTAAACCCATGAATACGCATTTTTCCCAGAAAAGATGTTTAAGACAATTAAAGATTAAAGGATAAAAATTGCAAGCTACATAAACTGACACATTAAAATTAAAATCTAAAGAACAAAACATTAGAGGAATACTTTGAAAATTCAGATTTTCATTAGCAAAAAGGTGGAAGCCCCTCCCCCCCAAAAAAATAGTGAATAGGAGATGAAGTCAGAGCTGCTAGCAGGAAATCAGAAATCAGAAGCAATCCATAATGTTGGGATGGAAAAGGACAAAAGGTAGAAAGTGGCCCTTATAGTGCAAAGCAAGGATTGTGCCTCAAAAGTCCTGTGTCTTTGGAGGAGAGATGTATCTAGATTTAATAATGAGAGTTTTCAGGCAATTATTTGTACTATCCTTAGGGCTTAGCTGTAGAGCAAACAACAACAGCAACAGCTGTAGAGCAAACAACAACAACAACCCAGTATCAGGATCTGTTTTTACCTCCCTTGGTTTTATCAGAAGCAGAAAACACCTAACTGTCCATTCCTACTTGACAATGACACCAAAATGACAAAATAGTGCAATGTTGTAAGCTGTAATCATTTAATTTTCCTTATGTTTCCTCGAATTGCATTTAAGGCCACAGACATGGATATTTCACAACCTCTTTGGAACATAATGGCTAGGATTACTTCTCAACTTTAGGAATGAAATTCAGCATGGGATGATTTTATCCTTAGCCTTCATTTACCGTGATAAGAGGTACTATGGATAAAAGGACAGGGCCAACAGTGTTGAAACTTTGAACCAAGTAAAGCTAATGTAACTTTTAAAAACAACATGATTTCTTTCTGGGTCATACCGAAGTCAGGGAGGAAAAACAGGGTTGTTTAATGAATAAGAGAAGAGTGCTCTACTTGTGCACAGTATGAAGCCCAAGTTGATATCACACCGAACAAGTTTTTTGTAAATGCCAACTAAAGATAGCTTATGCTTTCTTCTCCTTCTACATTTCTTTCCAGCTATTTTTTTTGAGGCCCCATTCTTGCAACACTAAGTATGTATTTATCTATATATATATACACACATAACACACACACAAATTTTCTAGCTATGACTCTAATTAAGTAGAGAGTACTCTCTGAATGCTTAATCTATATTAAATTTATAATCCCCTAAAATGTATTTTTCACATTGTTTTAAGAGTGATGTACTTTTTTATTTCCAAAGGAAAAAGTGTGAACTATTTAATTGAGTTATAACTGAATAATCATCACAATTATCATCAGGCAATGGACATTCTGGAGGTTATTCTAAATATATGTACTGTACATCTCATCTGGTGAGGGATTTATCTAGTTATATATTCATGGACAGAGGCATCAATATGCTATGCAATGTGCCCAATATGCTTACACAAGGATCACTGAATTTTTACAATTATACATTCACACAAATTATTATACAATATATCAAACTTTATATGTGCACCCTGTTCTTTCACTCATTTTCTTTATTTTTCTTACTGATTTCTGGTTCTCTTGTACACATGTGTTAGAATAACAAGCTTTTCTCCTGGGTGATAAATAACTAATTGTGACCTTTTTTGTAATAAAGGAATGGATCCCAGCATCTGCACTGCCCATAAAAGTTGTGGTTTCTGAGTAACAGTAAGAGATAATGTAGCAAGGTAATGGAGAGATGAAGTGGTTTGCATGGTTCTTGAGATGGATAAAGGTTTAATTGTGCAGCAGAAATAACCTACACAGGGTTAATAGCCATCTGTCTGTTCTTATACACACATAAAGCCAAATCTCTGCTAGCAATCACTGTTTACACATTTGGAAGTTAACTATCTAGAGACAATTTTATTCCTTCTTCTTTATTGTGCTTACTGTACTTCTGTACACAAGAGAGTAGCAATGAAACCAATTATGAGTCTATTGGAAGTTAGCCTCTCTCTCTCTCTCTCTCTCTCTCTCTCTCTCTCTCTCTCACTCACTCTCTCTCTCTGTTAATGTTATTGCCCAATAAAACTAGTTACTAAAAGGGAATTATTTTTAACTTTTAAGATTCTGAATTATAATCTTAACTTAGAAGAAAGGTTTCAAGGACGCTGTGTATATGTTCAACTGTGAGATCTGGATGTAATGATCTGGCCATTCATGGGGATCTCTGGCAGTCCCTAAGATCTTTAACTGCAGAATGTACTGGCTGTATGGCCTAGGTCTGAGACTGCAATCTAAAAGCCAGGTTTCCCCTTTCTATTGTATGAGACATAACTATGAATTCAATAGGTCTACAGATTAAAATATAGAAAATATATTGTATACCCCAAACAAACTCTGTTTGTCTTCTTAATACTACCCTGAACAATATGATAGTTCAGTAGGCTAATAAATAAGATCCTCCTATATTTACTGCTTGATTAATTTCTTGACTGTATAATGTATTTTTATGCTCTGGGAAGCTAAAACCAAGTGTCAAGATAGGAGTTCAATATAAACATTTCATTAAAAAGAAAAGAATGCAAAATGAAAACAACAACAAAACATAAATTCTAAGGCAACAAAGAGCTATTTATACATATATTTAATATGTACAATGCTGAGCTCTGGAGAGAATCCATTTAAATTCCACAGTAGAGATGCTATCACTGGGGGGGGGGGGGAAACCTACATTTCATCTTCATTACTTCCATTTCTTACAGAAGATAGTTATAAATCTTAAGAAGGAAGTAAAATCATATCAGTGAAGATTTCCAGTAAGCAATGCCCTACGTAGATTTGCTATCTTTAGATACTTTCCAGAACTTTTAGTGACAGTTGATACAAACATGAAAGTGTAAAAGGAAATATTTATTTTATTTTTTAATTCAATATTATTAATTATGGAATATGACCGTAGTCTCTAGTCTTCAAATTCAACTTCAACTTCAAATTTGATTTGTCACATACACAGTCATACATGGTATGAGAATGCAGTGAAATGAGTATGTGACTGTTCACAACCATAGGTAGTAGGGCAAGAGATACTTTAGACAGGGCAGAATAATCAGTTAGGAGTGAGGTAGATTATGGGAGTACTGTTAGTCCATAACCACCTTGTTATGGTTTATGGTTTAGGATCCATATTGCCTATGGGAAAAAACTTCTCCTTAGTCTCTCTGTGTTGGCTTTCAGGGAGTGGAAACGCTTTCCTGTCATCATCATAACGAACAGTCCATTGTTGGGATGGCTGGGGTCTTTCACTATCTTTCTGGCTGTGGTCTTATTTGTGATGGAATTAAGTTTGGTTCATGACAGAATCAGCTATCTTTGTTTAGAGAGTTAATAAATGGAAAATAAAAGTCAGAAAAGGATGCAAATGTAACTAACCAAGAAGCTTAATATCTGAAAGCAAAAAAGGGAAGAAAATAGAAAAAGAGCTATATCATAAAATAAGAGCATAGGAATCCCTGGATTTGTAGAGACAGTGTCAAGAAGTGGAAACCCAATAATTAAACTATAATGCTAAGAATGAGAAAAGTAGGGAAGGGAAATGATCATATACAAGTTGTTTAATAAGGATGGCAATAAAATAATAAGGAAGATGCAGAGCCATTGATTTTCTATTTTAACTCAGTGTTCACTAACAAAATGGTATTATTCTAACAGGAAAATGTGAAGAACAAGAAGGGACAGGATGATAATGAAATGCCTCTCTACTTTAAATGACTTTAAATTTCCAGAATCATATGAATTGTATTCTAGAATGCCAAAAGAACTTATGATGTTCAGGCCAAAACATGAATTTAAAATTCCAGGAGAGCTGGTGAAGTACCAGAAGATTGAAGGGATTTCTTTTTACTTAATCAATCAGCATGATAGTGAAGATATTGTAGTAATTATCAGAATTCAACATGGATTTCTCAAGAAGTAATCTTTGCCAGTCTAACCTTATAGTTTCTTTTTTAAAATAATACTTAAAAAATAATCTTCAATGATTCCTCATTAAATTGGACAGAGGTATTAAGTGCATACTACAAGAACAAACTCTTGATCCTTTACTCCTCAGAATTTTCATTAATAATTTGGATGAAAAGGTGGAAAGAATATTTATAACGGTTTGCAGATGACACAAATTGGTGGGATAGCTAAAAAGAGAAATGTGCAGAAATCTTCACTTTGGAAATAAACAAACAAACAGGACAGGAAAAAACTTCGTTGGTAATGGTACTTGTCAAATTTGTAATGGAAATTAATTGAAAAATTGAATATAAATTGCAGTATGAATAGGTGTGTAAAAAACAAATAGACTTTTAAGTTGCATCAAAAGAAGCATAGATTCCAAACTGTAAAAATAATACTTCTATTTTATTATGTTATGCCAAGATAACAGAATAACAGAGTTGGAAGGGACCTTGGAGGTCTTCTATCTAGTCCAACCTCCTGCTTAGGCAGGAAACCCTACACCACTTCAGAAAATGGTTATCCAATCTCTTCTTGAAAACTTCCAGTGTTGGAGCATTCAAAACTTCTGGAGGTAAGTTGTTACACTGATTAATTGTTCTAGCTGTCAGGAAATTTCTTCTTAGTTCTAAGTTGCTTGATTAGTTTCCATCCATTGCTTCTTGTCCTACCCTCAGGTGCTTTGAAGAATAGCTTGATTGCCTCCTCTTTGTGGCAGTCCCTGAGATATTGGAACACTACTGTCATGTCACCCCTAGTCCTTCTTTTCATCAGACTAGACATACCCAGCAACCGTTCTTTATATGTTTAGCCTCCAGTCTCTTAGTCATCTTTGTTGGTCTTCTCTGCACTCTTTCTAGAGTCTCAACATCCTTTTTACATCATGTCAACCAAATACTGGATGCAGTATTCCAAGTGTGGCCTTATCAAGGCAATATAAAGTAGTATTAACACTTCATGTGATCTTGATTCTATCCTTCTGTTTATGCAGCCTAGAACTGTATTGGTTTTTTTGGCAGATGCTGCATACTGCTGGCTCACATTTAAATGATTGTCCACTAGAATTTCAAGATCCCTCTCACAGTTATTACTATTGAGCAAGGTACCAAAGGCAAGGTACCTGTGCATTTTGTTTTTCTTGCCTAAATGTAGAACTTTTTTCCACCATTGAATTTCATTTTATTAGATAGTGCTCAATGTTTAAGTCTGTCAAAATCCTTCTGTATATGAAGCATATCTTCTGGAGTGTTGGCTATTCCTGCTAGCTTGGTATCATCTGCAAATTTGATGATTCCCATCTATCCCCATCCAAATCATTGATGAAGATGTTGAAGAATACTGGGCTTAAAACATAGCCTTGGAGTACCTCCCTGCATACTTCTGACCATACAGATGCAGTTCCATTGAGGACTACATGTTGAGTATGGTTGGGCAGCCAATTACGAATCCATCTGCATTGACAAATGTACTGTCTAACCCACATTTCATCTCAAGAACTTAGTCCAATTCTTTGTTTCATATTTTAAGAAAAAAACCAGCAAAATATATAATAATTTTAGGAATGGCAATGAGGACAGCCTTAGGATTAGAAATTTGTATAAAGAGTAAATAAACTTGATTTAGCATTGAGAAAAGATGATTAAGGAGAACAAATGCAAAACTTGCATGTGTCTCCTCTGAAATTAATCAAATGTACTACACCGTACTGGTAGATTTACGACAAAAAAAATCTGGTTCTGTCTGCTAGCTCTATTACTGGGGTGGGGGTGGGGGGGGAATATTGCCCTTGTTTTCTGACCAAACATCTCCACTTGATACAGAGATGAACATAAGTCATTGTTCTTTAAAAAAAAACCCTGAAAAATATGGCATGCTACAAATACTCATGAAAAGCCTGATGTATATTGAGGTTTTATCATAGTCTGTAATTTCAGAGGGTAATGCTGCACATTTTTCTTTTTCTATGCCTGAGTGAGATTCTTTAGACCAAACATTCATGCTCCTACATACCTATTTAGGCTAAGTCCTTCAAGTTTCAGAATGGAAAACACCAACAATGAGACTCATTTTCCATTGAATGAATAGAAGCAGGAAGAAATGCTCCTTTACTGAAACATATCAAGGCACTTGTGGAAAGTGAATGCATCTGTATCAATTCATGTCTACAGTTATGAAGGAAACACTTTTTTCTGTTCTTCATCATGGTAATGATGAAGAGAAGGGGGATTAATGTAGGCCACTAAATTACTGGCTTGAATGATTTCAGAGCAGCAGGAGGCTGCAAGAGGAAAAATGAGTGATTTTTTGTGAAACACTGCAGGAGTTCTCTTTGCTCCAAAGCTCTGAAGAAGAATTGAGAATGAAGGAATGATGGAGTGTTGAGAATTGAAATGGACCAAAGGAAGCACCAGAGCATCATCTCTTGGAAGACTATGTTTCTTACTTATCCATTGTTTTCATTTCCTTTGTCTTCTCTACCTCATGCTCTCTCCATCACAGTCTTCACAAACCGATGAGATTACGTTGAATTATCCCCTGTTTCTGCAATGGGTAGCTGAGTTCAGTTTTCAGATAACCATCATGTTGCTGGGGTAACAATTTTTAACTTCTGAAGGCAGGGAGGTGCTTACATGTTTCTGAGAGCAAATAAATGTGTATTCATTGCTCTGTGGAATAAGAAGAAAACACACAAATGGAGAGAATGAGAAGATAGGTGACCTTTTCAGACGGCAAAAGTTAAAGTCTCTGCTCCACTACTTACCTTGCATTGCCCTTTTTTAATGTCAGGAATGGCATTTGCAGTGAAAGGAAATGGGAGCTCATGAGAGAAATGTTCCTGTGTTGCCATACATCCGTCTTGCTGGCAGATCTGTATTGTTTTCGAAGACTCCATGAAATGCAGCCTGGAAATGGAAGACCACATTCAGATGGAGGAAAATATACATGGGAAGGTATTAATCTCACTGCCAAAGGAAAACATAATTCTATGGTGAGAATTATTTAGGATAAAGTCATAAGACACTCAGCTAGCCTATCTCATCAAGGCAGGGTTCATTTTTCACTGCATTGACAAATCATGAGATTTAAAAATAAGAACTGAAGCTAGTCTAGACCAGAATCTTAGATCCAAATCTTAGTTTATCTAATGTATCTAACCATGGTAAATGAAAAATAAAACTATTAATGCCAACTAAGAAAGGGAGCAAATGAGTAGAAAAATAAGCAAACTATATTTATGACCAATTTGTGATTTACTCGTTGTCTGTCACTTACAGAGGCAAAAATTTCACATCTTTCTACCCATATACACCTGAGCAGTACTTTGAGAACAAAATGTTTATATTCATATATAATTCTATCTGACCTGTCATACAATATGAGAAACAGGATGTTTGATTACATTTTCATTTAGCATTGGGCTGCTCCAGCAGGAATGCATGTTAAAAATAAAACTAAGTATGCTGTTCAACTATTGCAGAACCTTTTAATAAACTAACACTGCCTATCCTTTCCACAGATTTCATGTAAAATAATATGACACTAAAGATTTATTGGTGTCCATAGTGTGCAATCAAACTAGCCAAACATAAACAATGAACATCCCCAGAAGCATTTGAGCGATTAGTATAAGAAATATAATTCTGGACTAGATCAAGAGCCTGATTTAGAGACATTTTGTATAGTTTGAATCAGTTCTTGGGATCTCTTCTATAATCTCTGAGCATACACATTTCATAGAGTTTTTAATAAGAAGAGCTACTCAGTAGACCACTGACATCTAGCCAAATATTTTCAACACTGCTTGACAATGCCATTCCAGTAATTACATTAGAGTTTTATCCACCTTACTTTTAGATGCCCAGGACTGAATTTATACATAAGAGACCTGTGACTGAGCAAACTTGATTTTCAGGAAATTGCACATATACTAGAACAGTGGTGGTGAACCTATGGCACTCATGCCAGAGATGGCACTTAGAGCCCTTTCTGTGGGCACATGCACCGTTGCCCCAGCTCAGCTCCACTGTGTTTCTCCATGGCGTTTTTTGCCATTGTTTGCAGGGAAACAGAAGTTTCCCTGCAAATGATGAAACAGAAGCTCACAAAAGAAAAAGATCTTGGCTCTTGCAGAGCTGCAGGTGTTGGGATACTCTGCCTCCCACCAGCCAGCTGGTCTTTGGGTCTCTGCCGCCCACTCGTGTGTACCCAAGCACTCTTGCAAGACTTGCAGTTTGGGCACTCAGTCTCTAAAAGGTTCGCCATCACTGTACTAGAAAGTAAATTTGTGCTGCTGTGAGGTGCCTTGGTCCTTATAACATCTCTGCTGTACTCCATATTCTGTAGGCAGGTAGATTCTGTAGGCAGGTAGATGCCAAAAGGGAAAACTTGTTTTTAGCTGTAAATCTTTATCTTGTACAGACCTGGAAAATAGTTTTGGATCCTGTGAGATAAAGAGAGGATTATAAATGGAAAATTATATTAAGGTTTGAAAACATTGTCATTCTATACCCAGTAACTGGCTGAATAATTTAGGGAATAATTATCTGATAGGAAACTATTGTAACATACCCCAGGGCCAAACATTAACAATGTTGACAAAGAGAAACTGCTGCTAAATATCCTTTATCATGACTGGATGAATCATGGGACTCTATTCAGAATAAAAGTACCTGGTAAAACAAACCTAGCAAAATGACAGCTTTTTTATCCATTTTTCATTATAGTTCCAGCCTGTATCCTATATTACTGTTCATGATTATCAAGCAAGATGAAATTTTAATTAGATTAGAAGCATGAACAAAACTTGTAAATTATACCAATGTCTTCCTGGACTTTAATTTTTGAACAGAACCGATTAGGTAGCTGTTATTTCAAGATTCCTATAGTCTCTTTAAGTCCTATACATTTATATGTAATCATGTTTTCTACTATTTCAGCCTGTGTTAACCTATTAGTGAAAAACAAAACATTGTAATGTTGATGTGTATGGATTGTGTGATATCAGATTGATCTTGATTCTTGACTCTTAGCAACCACACAGAGTCATCCCTAACCTGAATGTCTCCACTCATTATTATTATAGTTAAGTCTATCAAATTTTCTGTTGTTGTTTTTCCCCTCCACCTTACAGCCTTCTCCAGAGAGCTAGGTCTTCACATAATGTGTCCAAAGTAGGATAATGTGAACCTGGTCATTTTTCCCTTCAGTGAAAACTCTGGATTGGTTTCTTTGATTTGTTTGTTTTCTTGGCTGTGTATGGTACTCTCAGGAGTCCTTTCAAACATCAAAATTCAAAAGTGTTAATAATACTTTTCAATTTCAATTTCAATTTCAATTTCAAATTTATTGGTCACATACACAGTCATACATAGTACGATATGCAGTGAAATGCTTA
>JANHFJ010006013.1:40393-51154 GCA_032468195.1 Cerberus rynchops
CAGATTTAAATTTTCTTTGTCTAAGAAGAAGACAACTCACCTGATGAGTTGCCAATCCAAAGGATCTTAATCTTTGTGATACAGTGAAAAACACCCAAAAAGTGATTAATAAATGAGACTTAGTAGAGATTTGTGTTCTCAAAGGCTTCTGTTACAAGTGTGAGCTTGATCAAATCCTCAACTCCCGGACACTCAATTTATAAGCCAACTGTAAAATAGCATTTCCTGTGATCTATTCATAAGGAATGGCTGTCTGGCATAGCATGGATAATCTCAATGATTCCTTCTTTTTCCAAGATATTTCACCAGAACAGCAATTAATAATGCCATGGTATCAGGGATAAGTTGATGGGAGAATATGAAACCCATTTGCAGAAAATGTTTTGAATACTATTGTGAAATAGATTCCATTGTTTTGTAGGTAAGATTGAAAGAAAATGTCAAAATCTTCATTTTTAAAAAACACCCAAGTACGGATATTTTAGAAAGTAATTACCTGACGTTTTCTATCTATTCGAAACCTTAATATCTCTGTCTTACACTCTCTCTACTAAAAAAAAAAGAATTCAGGAGTGAGTAATGGGGGAAGCATAGTCCTTAAATATGTTTATGAAGTAAAATAAAGGTATTACGATGAAGAAGATGATATGGCAAATTACTCGTATCCAACCACAGAATTCTGTTAGTATCGAAGCAAATTAGGTTGCAAGACTAAGATGGTTCTAAAGAAACAAAATTTCATAATTGGAGCCATCAAATTTTGCAATGGAGCCAGTTACCCATGGAAGCTATGAAGCCTCCATAATAAGAACTAAAGAATGGAAAAGTCACAGTAGTAGGGATTCAATGATTAATCAAAGGTAGAACTTTATATAAAGAAGGTAGCAGCTAGTATAAAATTTAATGAGCAAGTGCTATGAGAAAGGAAAAAAGTACTGGAAATGAAATTCAACAATACCAGAATTTAAGACAGATCTGGGTACTGTTGCATAGCTTTTCATCTGCCTCTTTGGGGCCTCAGATAACAAGAAATCTGTTGGACTTTTCATAATTTATTTCCATTATTTCAAAATTGTCAAAGTGTTTGTGTTTATATTTATTTATTTATAGGATATATACTGTATATTATTATTCTGGCATAGAAAACCATGTTTCCTCTGAAGATGCCACTGAACCACAGTTGCCAGTGAAACATAAAGAAATCTATTGTCTGCATCATGGTCATTAAACACTGAAGACAACACTGCCGAGCTATTTTTGCCCTGAATTTCTACTAAAGGATTTAATACTGCTTACATCATTTGCCACTCCCATTTCCTATTTTGACAATAACCATGTACAGTATGTAGAACCGAAAAAGATGTCATGTTTCACTAGACTGTCAAGACACTGTGAAGTGCATCTTTCTGTATGTACCCCACACTTTATATTCTGAGTAATGTGTGGTTCTAAATTCAAAATAGTGTAATTTAGAACTGAAATTTTATTTTGATGTGAGGTTTGTTTGTTATTGGAGGGAGACGAACATATAGCAATAAAATGAAGTTTGGAAGACAAATGTCCCTGCAAATAGTTCCTGTCATGTTAATTGCCACCTATGGGTATTACATAAACCAGATGGGTAAACAGGCAGACTGACAAGAGCCAAATTAATTTACAAATGGATTTCAAAGAGAAAATCATTTTGACCCAATAATGAACTGACAGCAGGAACATAATCAAAATTGCTTAATTACTAGGCAACTTATTTTTGTATCTCTTTTTTAACCTTCCTTGGCTAATATCATACTTCTTTTTTTGGAATGAAGGATGCTCTAATGGTTTTGCTTAGTTATAATGAACTCAGTCATAAAAACTGAATTCATGTTGAGAAAGGGAGATGTTTTAAGAGAAAAAAATCCATCTGTGAGAAAATGCTGTATTCTCCATCCTGTCTTCATTGTATAGACCTGCTGTCTTCTGAGATTGCTGGAAACAAAAGACAGCATGGTTTGTGATAATGCTACTAAACTTCCTCTCTAGGATGTTTCCATTACAGAATAGAATAGAATTCTTTATTGGCCAAGTGTGATTGGACACTTTTTCTTTGGTGCATATGCTCTTAGTGTACATAAAAGGAAACAGGATATTCATCAAGAATCATAAGATGCAACATTTAATGATAGTTATGGGGTACAAATAAGCAATCAGATCATATTAGGAAATAATAATCAATGTAAATTATAAGGATACTAGCAATAAGTGGGAGGAGATAGGTAATAGGATGAGAAGAATAATGGTAATGCAGACTTAGTACATCATCTGACAATGTTGAGGGAATTATTTGTTTAGCAGAGTGATGGTGTTCGGGGAAAAAAAATTTAGCTTCATCTAGCTTCACCCCAGAAAATGTTTGAACTATGAACTGTGTCATGAAACATCTCCCCTGCTGCCTTTTCACAAATGCCTGGTCACTGTGAAAATCCATACCTAAAAGGAGTATTCACCCACAATTTTACAGAATGAACTAATATTCATTCTGAAAATTTTGCCATAGAAATTGTTTTCATGTATTAAGAAAATATTTATGTAATTATTACTTTTTAAAAAGTGATTAGTTGTCTACTGACTTGTGTTTAAAACAGCTTTATGCTTTTTTAAAAAAATATAGTTATAATTTTAATAATCTATTAAAATGCACAGTGTGAGAAATTTTATTCTAGTGTAGTATGTTTAAATATCTCATAGTTTATTAATATTTTAAATTATTCATTAGATTCTGCTGGACCCTTTTTCCTATATAGACAAAAATAATAGTAAAAGAAGAATATAAAATATAACGGAATTCTGAGCAATGAAAGCCATATCATTATTTGCTTAGGGGAAAAATATTTTATGCTAATCCCCTTTTCAATGAAAATTTTGCATTACAATAATAGTATCATTGACAGAGAACTATTTTGTATTTTATTTTTTCTACTCAAAGAAAGCTGTTTCGATTTGTTATAATATCAAATACTTCTTAATACTTCAGGGATTTCTTACAAACAATTTAGTCAGAAGTAATTTATTTCAACTTCAAGTTTTTGGGCTAAACTGTCTTCTGCATAATGGACCTAAGAGACAGACAGACAGACAGACAGACAGACAGACAGACAGACAGACAGACAATGATTATGTGACACATTAATTTTCACACTCTAACTAAAATATGTCTCTTCTCCAAGTAAAAAATTTCAATTTTCCCCCAATTTTTTTTCTAGAAAATTGGCTTCCTGACTTTTTACTGTTCTGGTCATATGATCCCAACTTTTGTTAATGTTCTTTAAAAAAAACATTCATGTTTATGGTCCACTGGGAACAGGTGACATTAGACATTAGATATGCATGCGACATAAACACAATGACATGCATAAACACAGGACTCAGTATTATCTCCACTCCTCTTAACATGAAGCCATTGTGTAAGATCCTGCTCCCATCTGCATTAGTAGAGAGGGCATATTGTGGATCCCATCAGCCAAGGAATTTTGTCTGTGGGATCCAGGAGAAGAATCTTCTCTGCTATGGCTGGGACACCTTACCCACTGTGATGTTGGCTCCCATCCTCCTGACATTTTGAAAGAATCTTAAGACCTAGCTCTACCAGAAGGCTTGGCAACCCAATAGGAGAACTTCATACTGGAGGTGGTTGACTAATTACAATTCTATGCCACCTCGCCTCCTCAGGAGTGTGTCTGCCTTCCTTGTTTCTTATCTTCATGATTTTTATCTGCAGTGTTATTTTTACAATGTATAATTTTAATATTTTTCAGTGTTTTTATGTTGTAAGGTGCTCAGTCATTGGATACAAGATGGGTGGCAAATAAATTTTATAAGTAAAATAAAAGAAATAACAAAATATATTTCCGCCACCAGCTCAAAGTTATGTTTATCTTAACTATCCATTTATGCATATAATTAATAGTTAATTATGTATGTGCATGCTCATATGTATATGTACTCAAATATTCATTAAAATGAAGGACAACTATTAGATGACATAGCATATCACTTAAATTTTTGTACTTATTTAATAAAATTTTTAAAAGGAAAACTGACACATTAATACATACCTAAACTGAGACCAGATAAAGTTATCTCATTCAGTTATGCATAATTTTGACACCCCCCCCACAAAAAAAAATATGGAATAGTCTAAGACTGATTTTAATGTCGAATATGATGATATACATTCTATCATGAACCATGAAAAAAGTCCTTAGAGTTCAGATAGGTAGGTCAATTCTGGTTTCAGGAACACTGCTTTTATATATGAGATGTTCTAATATTTTCTGTTCTTTTCCATTTTAGTTCTTTATCCTCTGTTCTGCCCAAAATCTGTTTGGTCCAGATTTTGCAAACCCTTCCCTATTCTTATTTTCCAGATTTCAACTCCCAAAACATTCACTTACAGCTGCCAGGTGCTTTTTTATTAGAAAATGTATATCCCATAAAATCATTGATTCTAAATAGTTTCTTTTCTCATGTATCCTGTTTCTATTTTGAATAAATGTCTGCTTCCATATACCTTTCCCTTTCATCTTTATCTGGAATCAAATCTTTGAGGAATCAATTCAACATGCATTCACTATCCACCCAAATTTATCATTCCATAGTTACTGAAAATTGCCTGAAGGTAATTCTTCTAAATCTCAGTACAAGCTGATATTCTTATCTTCAAGAGAAAGTTCTGTCTTTGGTTTTTAAGCATTTCATGCTTCTTAGATTTTTTTTAATGCTGCTTCTATTTCAGGCTACTTAATTGATATTTATAAATATTATTGGAAAATAAAGGCAAGAGTCGTTCAAGGTTCGGAGCTAATTAACTACTTTGATGTTTGTTACCTATCCACTGGGAGGAGCCAGAAAACTAAGTCTAAGCTTCCGGGATACAAGAAAGGGTATCCAGTAGCATTTGTATATTATCTTAACATATCTTAACACGTAGGCAGACATGCAGCCTAGCTAGAAAGCAATTGCTATATGCTGTTCTTTGACATCAGCCTTACTATTTTGTTCATCTTATTTATATGTGACTTCAATAAAACTGTTAGGTTCAGACTGTTTTATTCAGATGCTCATGTTTATATAGACAGGTTTGTGGGTACAGTATGCAAAGCTAAAATGAATAAGAAAGTGCTTCAGTTATTTTTCCTTCTCTGGGATTAGCTTCAGATTTTGTTCTAACAGCCATAATGGCATGTGTTTTAATCCTCGAAAATCCTACACCAGGCAATAGCTCTCCCAGTTCTCATTATCCCTGTTTTAATATAGTGCCCCTTCCTTTCACTGAAATTGCCTGCTGCTGTTCCCATGTAAAGGATCAGCAGCAGACACTTAGGAAGTCTTAGATATGTAAGTCAGGGAAAATATATTTATTAATGGTAGCATTTTCACACAGACGTTTTGCACCATTTCATCCCCATAACTTTTAAAAAAATAAATTTGAAAATAATATTTGATCATTTCAACTTTTGCTAAGCTTCAGCACTGAAAAATAGAAAGAATATAATGAGCCAATCAAGTGTCCTTTCAGATTAACACTAGAAACTGTTGATGATAGATAGATAGATAGATAGATAGATAGATAGATAGATAGATAGATAGATAGATAGATAGATAAACAAATACCTCATCAATATTATTTTTCTGAATTTCCATAGAGAGCATCAAACTCCCATTGCTCCTACTGACTCTACTTAAAATAAAAAAAAAAACTAAATTATTAAATTTAGTAATTTAAATTACTAAAAAATATTTTCCCACAATCTAAAAGGTCCCCCATTTTTTTATTTACCAGGAGAAATCCCTGCTGTGAACACAAATTCTTTGAACTTCTATTAAAAGTATTTTCTGGCTGTGATTTTGGGAATCAGGAGCTTTTCAAAAACTTGGCAGAGTTCTACATTGCATTAAACAGATTGTATGTGCCAGCTGGGAGAGGGGATGTATATGGTTCATTTGATGCTAGGGGAAATGGTAATTCAGTGCAGGCTAATAATTTCAGTAGACAGATTCAAGTCAGTATTTAAAAGCAATATGGAAACCAACTAACAGAACTAAAATCAGGTTTACTGATAAACATTGAATTAACAAGAAAAAAACAAATATCAGGGGTTTTATTGGTATTGTGAACCAGCCAGAAACTGTAAAAAGGATAAGATTTATTTACCAATACATTGCCTATAAAGAAGGCTTGCACATGCCTAGATATGATGAAGAAAATCAGCAAAACAAATTTCCAGAACTCCAATATCATAAAACAAAAAAGTTCCTGTGTTCCACTACTCAAATAATTTACTGTGGAACTAGAAAACTGTGAACTCAGTCCTCCAAGTGCCATGAAGACAGCTTATAGAGGAGTTCTAAGATTGGATGCATTTATATTTACTAGATACGGTAGAGTCAAATCTACTGAAGAGCATCTCGTCATCAATATTTTAAAATTGACTTGGGAAATATTTTGTCCAATCATCAAAATGAGTGTTTACAGTCAGGTTGAGGATTAGAGTCAGTGATCATATTCAGAAGAAAGCCAAAGGAAGTCATGGGCATAAGTTATTAAAAAATTATCCTGCTGATGCCCAATGAAATTTTGAGCAGCAAAGTTAGAGAAACAGCCACTCACAACTTTTTTCCTTACCTTGTTATCCACAGGATAATTTGGGCGCTAATAATTTGGATATAAATAAATCTACAACAAACCATGAGGTTATTATTGGATTATTTGTTGGGGAAATTTGCTATCTGGAGCTATCCGATTATCCAGCTATCCAAACTGTATACAACTTAATATTTGCTGATGCTCTTATTTCCAATACAGCCTACCAGGGCATGATTTTTTTAACATCATAGAATAGTTATACAATTGCATTCATGTTCCCATTAAAAACATATATCAAGTTTTATACAGTGTGTTCAGTAAGTATTAAGACCCTCTTCAATTTTGTTGTGCCTGATTCTATAGTTGTTGAAATTCATTTTTTTCCCTCATAAATCTACCCTCAGTACTCCATAATGACAAAATGAAAACAAAAATTTAGAAATATCTGTACATTTATTAAAAACAAAAAACTGAAATATCACATTGGGATAAGTATCCAGACCCTTTGCAACAACCCTTGAAATCTAGCTGTGGTACTTCCCATTTCTTTTGATCATTGCTATGTTTCTACACCTTGATTGGAGTCTGCCTGTGTAAATTAAATTGATGGGGCATGATTTGTAAAGGCATACATCTCTCTAGAGAAGGCCTCATAGCGGACAATGCATACTATAGCAGAGCAAAAGCCATGAGTTCAAAGGAACTGCCTGCAGAGCTCGGAGACAGGATTATTGCAAGTCACAGATCTGGGGAATGCTATAGTAAGATTTCTGCTGTACTGAAGGTTCCTAAGAGCACAGTGGCCTCCATAATTTTCAAAGAAAAAATGTTTGGCACAACCAGGACTCTTCCAAGAGCTGGTTGCCCCCATCAAACTGAGAAATCAGGGGAGAACGGCCTTAGTAAGTGAAGTGACCAAAAATCAGATGGTCACTCTAATTAAGCTCCAGAGAGCCTTTGTGGAGATGGGACAGAATTTCAGAAGGAAAACCATCACTGTAGCCCTCTACCAATCTGCACTTTTTGGCTAGACAGAAGCCTTTCCTTGGTGAAAAATACATGAAAACTCGCTTGGAGTTTGCAGAAAAAGCACCTGAAGGACTGTCAGAAACAGTCCTTGTAAGAAACAAGATTCTCTGGTCTGATGAAACTAATATTCAACTGTTTGACCTCACTTCTAAATGTTATGTCTGGAAGAAACCAGGCATTGTTCGTCACCTGCCCAATATCATCCCAACAGTGACACATAGTGGTGGAAGCATCATGCTGTGTATGGAAGTGTTTTTTCAGCAGTAGACTGGTCAGGGTTGAGGGAAATCTGAATGTAGCAAAGTACATGGATATCTCCAATGAAACCTGTTCCACAGTGTCAGGATTGAGCTGAAGGTTTACTTTCTAACATGACAATGATCCTAAGCATACGGTCAAGACAACACAAGAGTGGCTTAATGGCTTAGGACAGCTCAGTAAATGTCCTAGAGTGGCCGAGCCAGAGCCCTGACATGAATCCTATTGAAAATCTCTGTAGGGACATGAAAAGGCTGTCCATTAATGGTTGCCACACAACCTGACTGAACTTGAGAGGATTTTCAAGGAAAAATAGCAGAAAATCCCCCAATCCAGGTGTGCAAAGCTTGTTGTATCATTCCCAGACTTCAGGCTGTAATTGCTGCCAAAGGTGCTTCAACAAGTACTGAGTGAAGGGTCTGAATGCTTATGCCAATGAGATATTTCAGTTTTTTCCTTTTAATAATTTTACAAATCCTCTCCAGCTCCGGCAGGTTTTCACTTTGTCATTATGGGTACTGAGTGTAGACTGAAGGGGAAAAATGAATTTCAAGAACTGTAGAATCAAGTTGCCGGATAACAAAACTGACAAAAGTGAAGGGAGTCTGAATAGTTTCTGAATGCACAGTACATCTGCCACTGTTTCAGCTAGCCTGGAGGAGGGGAAAAGCATTCCAAGAAAGCATACTCATAACAAAAATCCCAGTACTTTACTGGAGAAGATACTGGTTATTTCTTGGGGACATTTTGTTGAAGAGAAAGCTTCAGTGCCTATGAACCCAAGACGGAAGCAAATATTGTACCTTTTTATGTTGTAAAGGAAAAAGCAAAGTCAAATCTAAGGACACATCCTTTATTAAATGGCTTTGCAATTAATGTATTAACTTAGTATAAATGAAGATGTAGCACAAATGTGTTATCAGAAGCAGAGATAAGATTATTAAAAAGGGAAAGTATGTTGCCAAGTTATTCTGATCAAATGAGGTATAACAGTGAAGATTTTAAATACATTAATCTTGGGAGGAAAAAGGCTAGTTAAATAATCAAACAAATTATAGAAAAAGAACATGCCTTATATGCTAGGGATATATTGTATTATACCCTTGGAAAATATAAGGTTCTGAAGAAAAGCTAGCAAAGAAATAAATATATACACACTGCTGCTACTCAGCAATGAACACACTGTATATTTAAAAAGTAGGGGAAATATTAATTTGTTTCTTGATTTCTTATTAAAAGGGTTAAGCTGTATATTTTGGAAAAAGAGAAATTATATCCCTAAAAATACTTATCAAGAAAAGGTGATACTTAATATTCAAGTCACAATTATATTGCAACTTGTACATTTTATATTATAGATACAAATATTATTGCAGTATTAAAACTGAAAAGGGTGTCACCATTATTTCAACAGGCAGAAATATACACATCTGCAGATACACATTTCATAATGTTTGGAGAAGGAAATAAACCACAACGGTATAGTGTAGTTAACAATTTACTGAAAACAAAAAAGAAAGTGCTGCTGATACTCCTTCTGTTCCTGGGAATCCCATACACCAGCAGACACCCTGCTGGGAATGATGAAAATCACTGAAGTCTTTGGCAAGTTCATAGAAAAATCTAAGTTGTGTGTCTTTTTTTAAAGAATGTACAGGATTCAAGCAACTAATTTTCTAACTGATGTGGAAAATATTGATAAATAAGCTTCACTTAACAATCAGTGCAATAAAATAAAATATATAGCACCAATTACTCCTTAAATAAATTCTGTATCAATTATTCATGTAAATGGCTTTTTGTCATTGGAGTATTATAGTAATTGCACCATGTATCAATGTTCATGGAGATCCTTAAACATCCCGATCTTGATTATCCCAAACATGCTTTTTAAAACCAACTGGACTTTCTTGATTTATTCTCCTTTCATCTAGGAAGTAAAATATTTCCAGAGGAAAAAAGCCCAAGAAAGTCTAGTTGCCTCTTTGGTTTCCGTGACCTTTTTCATTTTCTGCACAGTAGCTAAGGAATGTTGATATGAGCATCGAGGAGATGGGGAATTAACATAAGGAATTTTTGAAAAATGAATTTTCAGCATCAAGAAAGGAACAAACTAATGTAAAAACAAAGTTGTATTCAAAAATGAAAAGTTAACGTTTTAGACCTTGTTCAAACTATACACATATGGCTGTTTTTAAAATATCTGTAAATGACTAATATTCTTTTCTGGGTATTTTAATGAGGTGGGCTTCAAATGTATATATTCTTCAAATTATTCACATTTGAGACGAAGGAGAAACTTTATTTTGATTCAAGCACTCATATAGTTAAACAGATTGTAATAAAGGCCTGTAATGTTTAAAATGAATGGAACATGTGATAATCACATTTAGAGATGCCAGTTTGTGAAAATAATAGCCATGGATGGAATAAAACAAAAGATTACAATACAAAATGAATTCCATTTGATTGCATGTAAAAAGGCTGATAAATAAATTACATTTCAAATTCAATCCTGTTCTGTATAATGTCCATGAATGTTTTCCAATTAACTCTCAAAGCAATAATCAAGAAGTCTCTATCCTTATTCATTTTTCTTTGGTTTAAAATTATGGACAGAGAAAATGTGTGAATATTTATGCATGTACGCACACAGACATACGTATGCATGCAAGCATACAATAAGAGCTTTCAGATTTCCTAACATTTTCTTTCCTGCCCAAATAATGAATCCTGAAATTTCCTTTAAAATTGTATTTAGGGACATATCTATATATATGCAGGTCTAGGTCTTTTCGGGTCTTTTCCCGTGTAAGTTTCAGAGTCTTTTTGCAACGTCTCGCCGAAAC
>JANHFJ010006013.1:55748-67894 GCA_032468195.1 Cerberus rynchops
AGTGGACTAACCAGTGGTGGGATGCAACTGGTTTTACTACTGGTCCATTGCATGCACGTGCCATTCATGCTGCTGTGAGGCTTCTAAAATGCAAGTTACATTACCCAAACTAAGATTATCTTGCAGCACAGAAGCAACCACCATGGAATTGTTTACAAGGTATAGAGGTTTTTGTTCTCAGTTTCTGTAGCCAGAATTTGTATATAGTTGGAAATGTTTTGCCTTGTGGGAAATTAAAAACTTGCAAGTACAAAATTGCTTATTTAAAAAAAAAACAAAAAAAAATCCTTGTTCACTCAATTAAAGGGTCAGCTTTGGGAAACTCAAACAGATTTTCTATCCTCTACTCAGAATCAAGGGACAAGAAAAAAGAGATGCACTTATGTAGTAGGTAATTCCAATTAACCAGTGAGTGCAAAGGCACTTGTTCCACTTAAGCATGAGGAAACACAAAGGAAAACTATGCTTATTTCAAGAACAGTCTTAGGAGTACAAATGTTTGGGGAGCTGAGGAAGAACTTGTACTATCTAGAAGCATGACTTTTCTCTTTGTCAATGTAATGATTAAATAGCACCCCATCTGTGGTGGAAGGGGGGAGGCCATTATAGAAAGTTTCTAGTATTAAGAGTTCATTTTAGATTTGGAATGAGAACTTATTTTATACACACGTTTAAACATTATGGGAAACAGTAGGTTCCCTTAGGACATTATTGTCTTTTATTTTTTCCCTTTATTTTTTTTCCTAGCAAAACACTCTACATTAATAACTTCCTTCATTAATTTAACTCCTACTTACACCAGCACTTCTTTCTTTGAGCATGCTTATGAATATAAATATCTTAATAAAGTCAGATAGTGAGATGGTACAGAGGCATAATTCCTGAGCTGATTGTGAATTCAAACAATCCTATGTGTAGAGTTTTCTCAAAGAAATGTTGATCAGAAATGAAATACCTACTTTACCTGTAGAAAGACTCAAATCTAATCCTGGCATATCTAAATCAATGTGAGATGATCTAGAATCAAATCAAATCAAATTTTATTCATCACATACACAGTCATACATGGTACGAAATGCAGTGAAATGTGTATAGAACCATGTTAGCGAACCTATGGAATGCGCCAAACCATCCCACGAGCCACAGGCAGCCTCTCTGGCTCATCCCATTTTTGTGCACCATTGAATGCAGCTGTGCTGGCTCCGCATCTTGTTCTTGTGCACCATCGCACACCGGCCAGCTGGCTTTCGGCGCACAGGAGCACCAAAACCTAGAAGCACAGCTGAATGTCCAATTTCTGGTATGTTTATGTGTGCTGGCCAGATGTTCATCACACATGTATGTGCACCATGAAGCAGAAGCCCAGACAGCCATCTCTCGTAGCATGCATGCGAGCTGGACTCTGCGCTTCTGGGTTTTGGTGCCCCTGCACATTGAAAACCAGCTGACCGGCACACAATGGTGCACAAAAATGGGATGCAGAGCCAGTGGGGCTGCACGCAATGGTGCACAAGAACGGGATGAGGAGCCAGTGGGGCACGAAGGCCGGCACATAGTGACGTATAAGGTTTGCCATGACTGATCTAGAACAATCAATTTCAAAAATTAAAAAGCAACATAGGAAGAATAAATAACACTAAATTAGAAGGACCAGTTTTTAGAACTAAAAGCCCTGGATAGGAAGACAAGAAAAAATAATAGTAGTGAATTGTGCTCTTCATACATACAGTAATGTTGATAGTTTCTTCTTACCAAGAGAAAAAGGTTGGCATAGAATATTGCAAGTACACCAATCAGCTGAAGAAGAAAATAATGGCATTGGAAGAATATCTGAAGGACAGTGAAGAAGATGCATTAAATCTAATATACTATGAAGGCTTCCTGAGTACTGAAGAGACCAAACTGGACTATAAGAAAAACCAAATGCAGAGTGGAAAAGAAACATGGAAAGAAAAGTATTAAAAAACCAGTACTTTTTAAAAAAAAAAAAAAAAGCAGGCCAGGCAGATAACAACAAGACCCCACAATGGCTAAAATCAGAAAAATTGAAGAAAGAGACAGAGAGGCTAATTCTGGCTGCCCAAGACCTAGCCTTAAGAATAAAAACATACAAAGCCAGAATTGATAAGGCAGTAACAAACAGAAATAGAAATTGCAGAGGCGGCTCTGCAAAGATGCTGAAGGCCATTCGTTAACTGCTGCTACAAGAAGATTGCACAGACTGACTACAAATATCAGCATGAAAAAGAAGCAAGAATGGTGCACTGGAAGATCTTCAAGAAATACCATTTGCCTGCAAGCAAAAACTGGGTGAGACCATAAAGTAGACAAAGTAATAAAAAATTAAGAGGTTAAAGTGTTCTTGGACTTTATAATTCATGCAAACAACTGCCACATAACAGTCCAGGCTTAATGTGAATCAGGAACAAAAAAACTGCTAACTAACAACTGTAATTTTACACTGTTATTTATGTAATAAAAATATAATTTATTAATCTCATTCTGCTTGTAGCCTATGAAGGGTATTTCCATGACTAAAGTGGATAAATGTGTTGAGAATTGTGCTCCTAATCATTTTTGAGATAGAAAGATAGATACACACACACATACACAGACGCACACACAATAAGTGCAACTATGCAATCTTGTCTAATAGATGTAAAAAACAAGATTTAACCCAGTTAGTACTTGGTATGGGAGACCACCTGATCTTTTCAGAACTGTTGGCTAAATTGGGTAAATAAAAGATAAAATGAGATAACAACAAACCTCTTCTAATATTCATCCCTCCCTTGTGGATGCAGTTACCAAGTCTTAAATTCTAAGCAAGTTCATTTTTTAGGCAGAATAGGGGATGAAGAAAACTGAGGCTAGTGAGACTTTGTGGTTAGATAACAATCTGTATGATCTGATCAAAAAATTAATATTAAGAATATTTATTTAGAGATAAAGTGCTTGAACATTTGAATGCATACACCATGTTCTTTTCATGGGTCTCATTTCACTACTATATGTTCTTAGTTAGATTGTGTTGTAACCCATAAGTGAACAGCATCTGCATTTAAGGTAATCATAGACTGTACAAATTATTAAATTCAGGGATATTCAGCAATAGTCCATTTAAATGAATGAACTCAAAAACAGAATGTAATCTGAGAGTGGTTTCAGAAGATTTGAACTGAAAAGTGCAGAATGTGAAAAATAATTAGAGTAACAATGAAAACAGGAATACTGAAAGTTTACGTTTAAGATGCCTCTTTTTATTATTTGCAGAAGTGCCCTGATCCAAGGATGCACTTCAGGGAACAGTCAAGTTCAAATTTTCCATATGAACTGTTCACCTCCATGCTCTAGCTTTCATAAATATCACCAAAAAAAATTCATCTTTTTCTTGCCAGAGCTGGCAATAGAAATTCATTTGTTCCTCTGAGAATAAACCTTTAGACATTTACTTTTATTATTCTTCAAAATTCTTTTAAAATAGAATTTAAGCAACAGTTCAGACGCCAACTTTAGGAACTAAAGAAAAATAGCTACCATTTCTGGCCAGTAAACTAAATGTTGAAAAGTAGTTCCATGCTAAGATTGATATTAATGTTTTCTATAAGCTAAAATAAATAGAACTTCCATTATCTAATATCATTCATTTAATATCATTTCAAGAAAGATAGCAGAGCAAAAGCCACTGCAGATGGATTTATATGTTATGTAAATTGTGTACTAGAATGTCCCTGGTTCAATTTTTATCTTTTTCATAGATTCAGCTGGTTTTTGTAAGCAACCTCTTAAATTTAAGG
Source organism: Cerberus rynchops (assembly GCA_032468195.1). NCBI lineage: Eukaryota > Metazoa > Chordata > Lepidosauria > Squamata > Homalopsidae > Cerberus > Cerberus rynchops. Next base: position 59,546 of record JANHFJ010006013.1, read on the forward strand.
CCCTTTCCTTCCCATTGGCGATATGATGGAGATGATATGATATTTACCTAAGACAAAAACATTTTTCCTTTAAAAAAATAGGAATTAACAATAAATACAAATACTGATAAAATACCATTTTCCTTCTGTTGTCAACACAATTTTTGCTGAAACCAATGTTGAAAATATGGATGAAGAAATATTGAAAATATGGAGTATAATTATTTTATCCTAGATCACTTTAGGAAAAATTCAAGATCTTAGCTATTATACAATATTGCTTTTGCCAATGAATTTTTCTACCTTTGTTAGGCCTGCAGCTCTGAGAAATCCCAGTAAGCTTTGAGTAATAAATTATCTGAAGCATAATTGTATATGGGAGTTCTAATGATTTAGGCATATAGGAGCTTAGTATGGAAATATGGTATTGTATATATTCAGCTATTAAATTCTTGTTTGTAGCTCCTACTTTTGATGTGCCAATTTTGTGATAAAGTTGGGAATGGGGGAGAGAAAAAAGTCCATTTTTTTTCAGATTTTAATAGAAACTGTTCACATTCACCCTTCCTAAACTAATACACAACTGGTAGGCAGTTATAATTCAAGTTTCACACTTTTAGGAAAATTGTGATACACTTGTCTGATAAAAGTGCATCCAGACAGAAATACCTTAGGATAATGATATATAATATATATAAATCAGACTATTTTTAATCAAAATTTGTGAAAGTCAGTTGCAAAACTGTGTAAATTAGAGAAAATTTTAAGCAGAAATATGTGTCCACATGTATTTTCATGACAGTATGAGAATCTCCATTCTAATATAACACATAGGTGAGAAAAGTTAAGCTAAAAATGATAAAGTTATGTACCAAACAGATTTTCCTAACTTCAACAGGCCAAATTGGATTGTAGCATTATACTTCTGTCTAATTTCTGAATAATTATGATGTAGTGTATCATCTCTTCGTTTTTTTTTTTAATTATTATTATTTAATGCCTCAAGAGGCAACAAGCAGTATTTTCTATTTTGACTGATTTTTGCATGTAAAAGCATTGAAAAACAAGGCCATAAAATTTTGGTAACATGATGCAGGACTCAATAAAGATAGGGCTGAAATAAAATTACTTGGGCTTCAGCCCATAAGCCATTAAATTAGGAGTATTTCTAGAATAATTGAATAGACTTAATTTGATTTTCAGTAAAACTTTCCTGGAAGAAAATGGATCATGCATTTTAAGTACTGACACCAGAATTCTTGCAGAGCGAGCAAGAGAAAAGAGACAAAGGCAGATAGAAAGAGGAGGAGACCAAAAAATAGTGGAAAAGAAGGAGGTAATAAAACAGTATTAAAGAGAGAAATGTAGCTGTATCTGAAATAGAATTATGTTTGCAGGTGGTTTAATAGATATTGAATAGAGACATCAGAGATTCTTAAATGCAACTTTATTCCTTTTAGCAAAGGGCATAAAAACTTGACACACAGGATCAGAGAGGTAAAAAGTATCTCAAAATACAGATAATCCCCAGGCAGTAGTGAAACTCAGGCGATCGCACCACATTGTCCGAACCGGTAGTGGCGATTTGAAATTGGTCCCACCCACACACCCCTGTCCTTATCCTTCCTTATTTTTTTTCTTACTTATCTTAATCAGATGTTTGGCGGGTCTATGGAGCCTTCCTGATTATCCCTGCTGCCTCTGGTGCTTCTAAAATAGGTTTAAAGAGCTGCACTGCAGCATGTTTGGCATGCATGCATGCACACTGCACTGGTAGCAAAACTGGTCAGATTCCACCCCTGTCCCCAGGTTACAAGTATTCTCTTAGTGAATGTTTGAAGTTGCATGATAAACGCTCCCTGGCATTTGTGAACAAATCCCCAAACTATGAATCTTGCAGCACCACTGCAGTTGTTCACCCTTACAAACAATTGCAGAGGCTCTGCAACATTCGTCCTGAAAGTTGCCAGCCAAAATGGAGCTTTTGAGGGACAGATCTGCCCCTCCAACACTCTGTTTGAGCCTCCAGAGTCCAGAGGCCTTGCCTGGCACATTGCAGGCCAAATTGGAGCTTCTTCAGGGCAGATTCACCCGTCAGAACTCCATTCATGCTTCCACAATTGCTCCCCCTGCACCCACACCAGGTCACTTACCTTGTGAAGATTTAACAAGCAGTCTCCTCAGTTACATGCACCCACTAAAGTTCTGTTTGGGCCTCCACAGGTCTTATCCAGCACTTAGTCTGCCAAAATGGAGCTTCTGAAAAGCAAATACGCCCCTCCAGGGTTCAATTTCAGCCTGCAACAGGCCAGGGGAGGCCTGTGGAGGGCCGAATGAAGAATTGGAGGGCCAAATCCAACCCTCGGAAGCTCCATTTCAGCTTGCAATGGGCTGGGGAGGCCCACAAAGGTCTGAATGGAGCATTGGAAGGCTGGGCTGGCCCCTCAGAATTCCATTTCAGGTGGCAACTTGATGGAAGAGGCCTGTAGAGGCCCAAACAGAACTGACCATAGGCTCACATGGCTGAGTGTCTGGGGAGGAGTTTCTAGAATTTCTAGTTTTTCTATCAACACAAAACCAAAATTTTGCCTTAATAGAAATCAGACAGTTGTTATCATGTGTAGAAGATTAGAAACACAGTTGGGTATCCTTATAAATTTGGACTGAACAGTTTCATAAAAGATTATAGCATCCTGTCACCCCATAGATCAAGTAGCTCAAAAAGATACTGTACTATGTCCTCTAGAATTTTGCAATTCAGGTTAACAATAGCAAGGGGGCATTTGAACTTTTGAAGATATAGATAAAATTTATCTTTCTAAAATGAAGAGAGGGCCCTTAAGAAATTTAAAGGATTTGAACTGACTAATACTAACTATTGTTTGTGAATATTGATGGATAATGGGTCTTCCTGAATGCACAATATTTTTGTTTTATCATGATTTATAACAAGACTGTTTCCTCTGCAGAAAAGATACCTTCTTAGATCCACTAAAGGCATAGGGGAAATTGCTACATCATCTGCACAAAGTAAAACCAAAATAGTTGGTTAGCAAAGGAGATTTAAAAAAAAAAAAAAGTCTAGTATGACAGTTTGTACTATTAGATTTATATGGCTATTTAAAAGACTAGAAGTTAACATAGGGTCCTGTGTTATCCCTCTTTGAATTGGAATGGGGACAGAGGTGAATAAGACATATCCTTCAGGGCCATAAAGAAATACAGTGTATTGTTCTTACAAATTCTATAATTGGAGGTAGTAGACACAGATCAGCGGATGAGTTCAATTTCTCCCATAACTTATTTCTGAGATTTGAGTCAAAAGAGTCATAGTATTGAAGGAAGCATATAATTTTTCCTCTGGAGAAAATGTATATTTTCAGCTAAATTGTGAACAACTAAGTCATGATAGTAAATCAATCTGTGTCCTCCAAAACCACATTGTTCTTCCACTAGGATATTACCTCTGACATCCAGTCTGCCAATTTAATATAGAAATTTGTAGCATAAAAATTATTTGTAATGCTCAGCAGACTAATTGGATTTTTATCACCTTTTTAAAATGGCAGAACAGTTGTGAAATTGAATCAGTCATCTAAGATCTGAAGTGTGTGACTGATGCATGTCTGTGTTTGTGCATGTGTGTGAAAGAGAGAGAATTAAGCAATAGAGAGAATAATTAACCAATATTGGGGTCTACCAATTAATATTGGCAATCAATAGTTTTGCTAAATGTAACAACTACCAGCAGCATTACCCCATTAAAGATAAAAGTCTTGACTTTATTAGACTCAGAGGGAGACATGGGGAGATAGAACAGATGGAAACACAGCCAGATGTACTCATTCTACTTTATTGTAAGACTATATTAATAGAATCTTGAAAGTTTGAAAGGTAAGATGAGAATGACCTTGGAAGATAGGAGGAAGAGAAGTTACCTAGGGAATGATCAGGTAAAAAAGGAAAGAGCCTGCAATTGAGTAACAGGCAGAGAAAGAAATTTAAAAAGGACTCACTCTAACAATTCAAGTGGTAAAAAGAGACAGTGGGAGATTTGTACTCTCAGACTTGCAATATTATGTTAATATAGCCTTACAATAAAGTAAATTTAGCTAATCTTGTTACTTTTCCTGTTTGGTCTATTTGAGATATTGACAATACATTTTTCTACCCACTATCATTACACGTTAGAGCCCAAGAAACTAGGGACCGTGCCTTCTGAACCACTTGCAGCACTACCCCATTCCTGCTTCAGCCTAAATTGCCTTTTAGACTTATATGCTGATTTACACTGCTTTATAACCCTTTCTAAGTGGTTTACAGAGTCAGCTTATTGCTCCCAGCAATCTGGGTCCTCATTTTACTGACCTCAGAACAATGGAAGGTTGAGTTAACCTTGAGTAGGTGAGAATTGAACTGTCGAACTACAGCTAGCAGTCAGCAGAAGTACTTGCATTGCCACCATGACTCATTTAACCATTTTCCTTGATTCTGTCTCTTCACCCATCTCTCAAGGTCATTCCCACATACTATTACAGCTGTCTTCCAGAAAGATATCTGATACTATCAAATAATTGACTTTATCACCAAATATTAAATAATAGCAGTCTGTACTCCTTCCATTTAGGATCAAGGTTATAGCAAATGGAAGACAAACAAGACAAGTAGAGTTGGTTGATTGTAAGTTGTCAGAAATTAATAGACTTAGACTGGGACAAGCACACCCACTGCAGAAAACAAGGCTTTGCCAATAATAACTTGAATACCTCTAAGAGGTATTCAAGGATCATAAGACACCAGGTTTCTTAAAAAATATATTTTTTGATAACATTTTTTAAAATGGGGGGTCACATACTGTATCTTTACGGCTTGCAAATGAGATAAGGGCAACTTCACCCTTCAAAAACTCAAGAATAAAAGCTTTATTTGTTGTTTACAAACGTGCTTTCAAACTAAAATAAACACTGTGCATTTATTACTCCTATATGTAGTAATATACACAAATTACACATTGTATAACAGGAACTCTAGGTTAGGTTTTATTAATCTGATTTTAAAAAAAAGCACAAATCTTCTGAAAGATCATATTCAAAGTTTGGAACTGCTTCAGATATCAGATCTCTTTGGAACTCTAGTTGGTCCTGACGTGATAGTGCACATTGCACAAACACTCTTGAAAAATATTGAGAAGTTTCAGGTTCTGTGAATTGTAGCAGATAGAAATGGACCAAAGCAAAGCATTTGACATTGTACCTTGTGATAATCTCTTCAATAAAATGGTAAAATATGGATTAGATGATCCTACAAATAGACTCACAGCTGTTTTCAATGACTGCACCCAATGTGTGCTCTTTAATGGCTCCGCTTTAACATAAAAGAAAGTATTGACTAGAAAGTGCCGCTGGCTCTGCTGGGTTCCATTTTGGTTATACATTTATCAATGACTTGCCTGAGAGAAATCTTACAAAGTTTGCAGCTGCCATAAAATTAGGATCACCAAAAGTAATAGGAGTGGCTATTACTTTAGATGAAAAATAGAAGATTAAAGATCAAGACTGACTTAAGTAGTGAGGTGAAATGAATAGGATGATCTTTAAAAAGCAGAAGTGTAACACTTTACATTTGTCCTACTCACAGCTGAGTAGGAAAAAGAATGCAAGGCCAAAGTCAGTGTTGGTGAACCTATGGCAAGTGTGCCAGGGGTGGTACTCAGAGCCGTCTCTGTGGGCATGTGCGTCATTGCCCCAACTCAGCTCCACCACATTTCTCCATCACATTTCTCATCATCGTTTTCAGGGAAACAGAAGTTTGTGGGACTAAAAAAATGTTCAGTCGATCAATTGCAATATCTCACACACACACACACACACACACCCCAAAATCTTGCCTCCTACAGAGCTGCCGGTGTTGTGATGCCCTGCCTCCCTGCTAGCCACCTGGTCTTTGGTTCTTCAGCGTGTGTGTGCACATGTACAAGACTCGCAGTTTGGGCACTCAGTGTCTAAATGGTTCACCATCACTGGCCTAAGTATAGGATGGGAGACTTGATTTCACAGTCATATATCCCTGTCAACCAAAAGTTAAACATGAATTGCAAGTGTGATGCAGCAGCTAAAAGTGTAAATACTGTCTTGAACAGATCATGGGAAATAATTATTAGTATCCTGCCCTGGTCAAACCTCTTTGAGAATGAATATAGTTCTCAGCACCACAATTCAAAAAAGACAGTAAAAATAAATGCTGGTTAAATAGATAGTGGCCTTATGGAACACCCTCCCCCTGGAATTCCAGGTAGCCCAACCTTACCTTTTTATACTGTAAACCTTTAAGAGCTTGTTTGCCCTACATGTTTGGGCTGGATAGTTAGGTGAGCTCTGTTGGATGAGGAAGAGGAGAAGGAGTGGGAGTAGGAGGATTATTTGTGTTGGATTGTGTCTCTGGACATTATAGCTGTTGTTAATTGATGCTTTAACCTTGTATATTTCCATTTTTGAGAAATGGCTAACCATATAAATTGCTTAAATAAATCAACAAAATAATTAGATTCCAGCAAGTTCAGAAGAGGGTTTTCACATGAATAAAGTCTATGGAAACCAAACTTTAGGAAGAAAGCTTATGGAACCTGGATATGCTTAGCTTATTTAAAAGATAACTAAGTCTTCAAATATTGGAATCATTGTTACACAGAAGAAACTGACTTATTCTTTATTGTGTCAGAGAGCAGAACCATAATCAAGGGTTTAAGGATTTAAGAAACTTCCTCACAGTGGAACTGGCTGCCACATGATGTGGTATGCTCTTCATTGCTAGAGGTCTAGAATATGGAAAGTTATCTGTGGGAAATATATTAATATCATTTTGACACTAAAAGATCTGCACAGAAAATTTATTCCTTTTTATTCTTTTAATGTTTGAAAACAAGATGGGCAGCAGATGTCTTGCGTGAATATAAATCAAATATCTAGAGAATGCCATGTCGCCCACCTCTCTTTTCAAATTTTAAATAACTAACCTTATTATCTGAAAGACAGTCCCCAAATATTAGCATCTACATAATGTTACTTAGCTTATTTCAAGGGCCTGGCTGTCAGATACTGTCTATGGATCACTCCAACTGTGAAATATTCTTCCTTCCAAAATTGAGCCCTATTAAAACAGAATTTTGGAAAAGAGTGCTGGCACAGTTCTTTAATTCTATCTTTCGAAATGAGAATCTGGTGCTTATTGCTATTAATATTAAAGATTGTGTTAATGTTTTTGTGTTTTCTCTTTATTATTATGGAATTGTGTGTTTTTTTCCTTTTACTCCAACAATGCCTTGATATTTTTAAGGCCTTTAACTTCCAATAAATGACTATTAAAAACAAATATAAATCCTGATTATGCCAAATCTGGCAATATATCGCTTATTCTTGTCAGCTAGTTTCCTTCCCTGTGCAACAGAATGATTCCAGAAGAACTGCTGAATTCTTTCACAGGGAGGGAGGGAAATCACTATGCAAAGCATTGGAAGCGTATTTTCTGTAAATCAATTAAATTCATGGAAAGAAAAGGACATATGGCTAAATCTAGTTTATGCACTACCATTTACTAAGCTTCTGTGTATTTATCCATCCTTAACAAACAATCCTTGTTTCTTTCCATGCTCTTATGCCATGTGACCCTTGCTATTTAAACTGCTCACCTCTCTCACACATTCTAAATTGGATGCATGGGGTACCTTTTTATTTGAGACCATGCATATTTGTTTTCAATTTATATTGATGACCTAGGACACTTGTAGGTGGGACAACAATGTCACTGTATGTAGGAAACTGTTGAGGAGATTAGGTCTGAGAGGCTTAGTGAGGTCTTAAGTGTTAGCCCTAATTAATTTCTCATAATCTCCTTTATGCTGCTTCTTGGTGGTGTGCTGCAGAAATGCGTTAGCACAATTTCTAGTCTACTCAGAAATACAATCTTTACAATTTCTCAATTTAGATCAAAAGTCAAGATAAACAAATGTCTCTTTTTCTTCTTTGACAGTTCAGCTTAGCCTTGCTTGCCTGTCAAAATGTTACCATGAACATCTAAACCTAGAAAATATCTATGGAAGACTGATGTCAGCCTTCCTATGCATCAGACAGATCAGACAGTAAACATAACCAGATGAGCTAATTCTACTTCATTGTAAGGCATCATTAACAGAATGTTGCAAGTTTGAAAGTACAAATCTCCCACCAGCAAGTTCTAGCAGGTTCACTAGAACCGGTAGTAAATTTTCTTAGCAATTCAGAGATACGGTTGTTAGAAGAAATCTCCTTTTGTTTTTTTCCACTTTACAAAGTTAATCCTGTAAGGAAGGCAGGAAAAAAACATTCTGGTGTTGTT
>JANHFJ010006014.1:33092-45900 GCA_032468195.1 Cerberus rynchops
AGCAAAGCAAAGCAAAGCAAAGCAAAGCAAAGCAAAGCAAAGCAGAGCAGAGCAGAGCAGAGCAGAGCAGAGCAAAGAGCAAAAAGCAAAAAGCAAAAAGCAAACTGAGATATAGTTGGAAATTCCTATAATTTGGCATTTGGCAGTTCATGTTGCACATAATTTGTTGGTTATTTATCTGATGACTAGCATGAGCTTTGAAAATGGTGTTCTACAGAATGCCATTTGCCACCAACCTCAGCCTCTGCAGTCTAAAGATACAGAGCAAAATAGTGTGTTTGGAGAATGAAATAAATGAAGACAATAAATAAACTTAATTAAAAAAAAGGAATTTATGTGGTCAGAAGAATAAAACTTTTGAAGCAGAGTCCTGGGAACATCCAAGTAGTTGAAATACATTTAAAGTTTATACTTCAAGGTATGTGCCATACCTTGCTTGTGTGATGAAATTTGATAAGTCTGTGAATTTCTTTGACTTGTCTGTGGTGCAAATGTAAGGACAGAAGTAAAACCAATATAAAAGCCAAAAAATGACCCCCAATACCTACCTCTGTTACACTGATTGAGTTGATGATGAACCTCCTAATATACTTCTAGTATATTAATAGTAATGTACTCATTTCATACAATGTGCTTAGAGAAAAAAAATATTTTACAAGTGCATCTCTGTAATTCTTTTTTTTTTTTACAATTTCAATTTGTATCTGATGGTTTCTGACATGTAGTTAATGTGCTGTCCTTGGTGCTCTTGAATTTGGTTGTCTGCTTGCACAGGTTGTAAATGATTCCTTTAAAAAAAAACATAGAGTATAAGGACTGTAAGAGCCACTGTGTAGGACAGATAGGAAGAAGACTAGCAGAATGCTAGGTGTTAGGAGACCCTGTGGAAATTCCTTAATAGGACAACATATTGACAGACTCAACCATAGTTTCAATTGGAAACACTGAACATTCTGGACCAAGCTAAATCCAAAAAATGCTATGGTTTTCCTGGAAGCTTGGCATTCAGACAAATAAGCCATCAATAAACACATAGAGATAAACTACATTTACAGATGGTGCAAAACAGACAATTAAAAAAGTTAAGAAAGGGATGAAAAGACCAGCAGCATCTAACAGCCAGATAAGCAGTGGTTACACTAGACAAATAATCAAGCAGAAAACAATACTCTAATCAAGGAATTACCAAGGAGAAAATCGCACCAACAACACTGGCAGGGCAAGCTACTATACCAAATTCTTCACTCACCGACACTGATGATGTTATCTAGTCTGGTAATAAAACATCTGCAAACAAACAACCAAGAGCACCAAGGATTGCAAATTCCCAGCCTGAAATACACATATTTTTTTTCTACGAAATAGAAGTCAGTGCTGAATGCAAAGAAATTACATTCCCTGTACAAATTATAAATAATAGGAACAAATTTAAAAGTTGATTGACCAGGAAGTATTCCCTCCCTCCCAGTAAAGATTTAGAATAGAGTAGAATAACAGAGTTGGAAGGGGCCTTGGAGGTTTTGTAGTCCAATCCCTGCTTAGGCAGGAAACCCTATAGCAGTGTGCTGACTGGGGAATTCTGGGAGTTGAAGTCCAAAGAATCTTAAAGTCACCAAGGTTGAGAAACACTGCCCTATACCATTTCAGACAAATGGACATCCAGTTTTTTTTAAAGCCTCCAGTATGGAGCACCCACAACCCCTGAAGGCAAGCCACTCCACTGACAAGAGAACTGGGTGCCCAGTTGTGGGTGCCCAGACAAGCCCAGAAACACATGAAAAGGGGAAAGAGCAGGACAGCTAAGAGGGGGAATAGTTATTATGGGGAAAACCTGGAAGGGGATCTGACTCTAGTACTGTGTTGTTTAATCCTGTTGTAAATGCCTGCATAAAAAGCTTAAAAGTTTCCATGTCTGTTTGTGTCCTTTGCCATCTTTGCAAAACAATACTTCTCTCTCCAGTTCAAAAAAGAATCTCAACCACACCGAGACAACTTTTCTATGTTGTTAAATGTGCTCCTTTATCACATCTGCTCTCATTTATCTCTTTTGTAAAACAAGTTTCCTGGAGTTTCACAAATCTTTTTCATAATGGCTTTTTCACGATTTAATAAACCTTATCAACTATCTCTGGAGTCTCTGTAGTTCCAATATATGTTGTTTGGAGCACAGAAATCTGGAGCTTTTGTGATGATGAGAAGTATCACATTGATTCAGCATATACTATAATATTATCATGTGATTTTCAATCGCTTCAAAAATGTTGGTTCACTCTTCTTTTTTGTATCTATATGCCCATCACCTTCATATACTAATTTTAATCATCTTTTCCCTGAATGATTATTTTTCTACAACCTTTTGACATTTATTTATTTTATTAAATGCACATCCTGCTTTACTCATTATGTAAGCTGTTTTAAAGGGTTCAGATTCATGGGTCTTGCCAAAGATTAGAGAAGAAACATGCAAGTACCAATACTGCAACTGAAAGGTTGATATATGGGCTTTAAAATATGGGTTTCAGCCAAAGAAACCACATTTTGTTAAAAATCACATTCTGTTCATCCTTGTTCCTAGCTGTTTCCCTTTCGTGGGGCCCAAATCTTACTCTGCAATTTTTTGGAAGGATTATTGTCTCATCAAATAACTCATAATCTTGTGCTAGAGAAGTAGAGTCAAGGTTAGATCCCCAAATTAGCAAGAAAGCTTTGCTTAGTTGCCAGTCTTCTCAGAGACAGAAGAACAAGGGCAGTGGTATTTTAATAATGAACCACCTTCTGGGAGGGCCAGCCTCAAGCAGCCTATTGTTGCAAATAATCATGTGTCTTTGGGCTTTTGCTTTTACAAATGTATAAAGACTGCTAATTTGTTTATTAGAGGCTCTCTATTTCTGACATGGGTCCCAAGAACACCTCTTTCTTGCTATACAGAATAAACAGGTTGCAATTTCCCATCTTGCATGATAATTGGGTCTTTTGCAGCAATTGGCTGAGCAAATCCTATAGTTTGGCCAATACTACATTAATCCTCAAGTACACCTTGGTCATAATTCTTCAATTTTCAACAAAAAAATTAAAATGTCCCTTTAAATTGATATTCAGTTTGTAATTTGTATGAATATAAGGATAGTCAAATCATGAATGCTTGGCAATCACCCAAAATGGATGGAGGGCAATGCAAAGACTTTTCCAGCTATTGAAGAGAAGATTCATATGAAGAAGATCCAACTCTGCCAGAACATTTCCTTTTAGGACTGATGGATAAACAATTAACAAGAGACAAATGTATTATTATTTAAATATATGATTACTGCAGGGAGATTACTATATTCACAAACATGGAAAGTTTCAGCATTATCCATATGGAGAGATGGTTTATGATATTGACAGAATTTGCTGAGATGGATAAATTAATTTCTTTGATTGGAGAAAGATCATTACTAATATTCATCAATGACTAGAAACCTTTTATGGACTGAGGGGTTCTTTATGTGCTTTCTGTGCTTAGTTGTTTTCTTATAGTTGTTTTCTTTACAGATGTTTCATTATCCAAAGTAGGTAACATTATGAGTACCAGTAGGGAGTGGGGTTTGTTCTCATGTTATAGTTCAGTGGTTCGTCTTGTCAGTGTTCATGGGAATGTCTTTGTGATTCTTTACTCTTAGCTTGTTTGGTAGTTCCTTGATTGGGGTATTGTTTGCTTTTTGATTGTTGGTCTAATGCTAATCCTGGAGTTAATCTATGATCATCTGGGTATTGATTGCTGGTGGTGAGATGTTCTAGTCTTTTTGTTCCCTTTTTGGCTTGTTGATTGTCTATTTTTCACAGTATATAAAAGCTGATTACATCTACACCTGTTGATGGTGGATTTGTCAGAGTGCCAGGCTTCTAGGAATCTTCTCATGGTTTTGGACTTGGCTTGGTCTAGGAGGGTCACAGTTTCCCAGTTGAAACTATGGCTGTCCATAAAATTAAGGAACTTTCATGTTGTCTTCTGACTGATAGTTGGTGTTCATGGATGCACTTTGCTGGTCTTTTGCCTGTTTGTCCAATATAGTGGCTGTTGCAGTTCTAACATTGTATGTTGCAAATTATTCCTAATTTTTCTTCTGGGATTGCTGAAGAAAACCAAAGTTTTAGATTTGAAAGGCTTTAGCTGGTTTGTGAGCCACACTGATGCCATGTGGTTGTAATAATCTGTCAGTGGTTTCTGCAATATTTTTGATGTATAACAGTATTATCCTTTTCACAGATTGTGTTGGTTGTGCTGTATTGGGTTGAGTAATCAGGCACTTTGTGATGAAGTTGTATGAATGAAAACAAAAGCTATCTAATAAGTCTCTGCTTAAGAAAAGGGTTGCTTATTTCAAATAGATAGTTGACGTATAAGCCTACTCATACATGCAGTTGGCAAAAGAAAGAATGTCAGTGATGAGAAATTCTCAATTAGGGCAAAAATATTTTTTGTTATATTAAAAGTGGATTTTGTCAGGGTAATGATTTAATAGCTGACCAGCTGCTGTAATGCTGTAATACTGATCAGAACGAGTCAGGATAATTTGACTGTTACCACTGTATTATAAGAGAGGCCCTATGAGGGCATTTCTCTCCCCATGTGTTTCTCCCTGCTGTAGTTGCTGATTGATTGTTTAACCTTTACTTAGTACGTGGATGTATATTCTTTTGTATAGATAAACCACTATTTATTTATTACAAACTTCTGTTTGATGTTATTGCTCCTGGGTTGTCTCAAGTAGTACCACTGTGTGCACTCTGATAATCTTGGATAGTAAAAAGACGTGGAAGAAAGAAAAGAGATAAGGTAGAGTGTCTGCAGGAAGAGAAAATGCAAGTCCTGAATGAAAAAGTCTTGAGAGATAGATTCCTCTCTCTAAACTAGATGCAAGAAAAGAGGATGCACAAGCTGTATGGAATCAAAACAGCAGAGTTCTATTTTAGAGTGCCACAAAAGTGTGGGTAGTTATGCTAATGGGAACTATGTAAAAGGAGACTTTGTGAAATTAAAAGGGGAAAGAGACTGTGAATGTGGGGAAACTTAGGTAAGAATGAATGGTGCAAAAAATAAAAACAAGAGGAAGGGAGAAAAAGATTTGCAAAAATATTGTCAATATGAACAAGGAATAGTAATGGTTACAAGAGGCAGAAAAAATGCAGGGGGATTTCAGATGTTTTAAGATGTACAAATCCTGTTGGCTGAAATGAATATTTGTTCAACCCCCCCCCCAATGGCTTGTATAACAGCGTGTTTCTGTCTATGTTGTTATATGGATGTCAGAGCTGAGTGTATCAGAAGCAATATAAAAGGAAGTTGAATGTAGCGGGAATAGGTTATTTGAGAAGTATGTATGGTAAAAGAAGACAAGATAGGATCAAGAATGAATGGCTGCTGAATAACACATACTGAATACAAAACTGAATGATTGGTACAGAAAAACATAGTGAGGTGGCTTGGTCACACAAAGAGAAAGAATGAATAGCAAACAAATACATGGGGCAAGAAGGAATCTGTTCAGAGGAAGGAGAAGACAGAGAAATTCATGGCTGGAAGGAATTAACAAGGCACTGAAAAAAAGAGAAAGTGAGAAGTTTAAAGAACAAAAACTACTATATGAAGCAGGGAATATATTTAGTGGAAACAATAAGTAATTGAAAAGACAGATGTAAAAATGTTTAGTGAATGGTGTGGGCATAAACAAAACAGTTCCTTTTCTTTCTTTGATCATATACTTTTACATTCTTTAGCTTATGACTTCTTTACAACCTTGAGTAACATTTCAAAATGAAGTAATTTGATGGATAAATATGCATATAGGAAGAAAAAAATCAAAATAGAGAATTGCCAGAAAATCAGCATTAGGAATTTGAAAAGCAAAATGGAGCTTTACCACCAGACCAAGTACCAAATAGTAAGTAAGTAAGTAAGTTAAGTAAGTAAGTAAGTAAGTAAGTAAGTAAGTAAGTAAGTAAGTAAGTAAGTAAGTAAGTAAGTTAAATAGATAAATAAATGCAACTGTCTGGGCAGATCTGATTATAATCAGAATAACTTGAATCAGTCTTGGATCCAGGACTAATAAGGATTAGGGCTGCAAATCTGTGCCTGAATTGGGTTTTGGCATTGAAACCAGGAAATTGTAAATTCTACTCTTCTCTTAGGCATGAAATCCAGCTGTGTGACTTTAGCCAATTACTGTCTCAGCTCAACCCACGTCAAACTGTTTCTTGCTGTGGGGAAAAGAGGAAGAAGGAGTATTGCATATGTTCATTGTTTAGGGTAAAAAAAAATCTAATAAATAAATAATATATGGCATTCTTCCAATGGGGAAAATAACAAGCATTTTCCACCTGCAGTGACAGTTGCTTAAGTTGTTCTTTGAAAGCTCTTGGTCCATTTTGCTCAAGTCAACAAATTTTCTAAAAGGACAACCATCCCTTTAGGTATTATCATCAGCAAGACAAGCAATCTTAAACCTAGCACATGTATTATGACACTGCAGAAAAATCTTTTATGATAATAAAAGTGCACAAGACTCTCATATGTTGATCAACACTGTTTTTTAGGTGGGTTGGCTTGTTCCTTTTTTGTGTTGAAAGATTGTATTCACTCTTTTGGGTTTTAAAGAAATAGCCCCACCTCAGTTGTTTTCTGTAGCTGAACTAATCATCATCATCATCATCTTAGATGTTGCCTTAATAATTTTTATATCCTTGATTAGGACTTGTTACATTATCATCAGGCTTAGAGTGTGACTAACTGTAGATTGCCCACACATAATAATAAATATTGAATTAGTCTGGTCATGGTTATCAAACATCAAAAACATCTGTCAGGTTATCCTACCTCCTTTACATGAATGATCTGAAGCTGTACAGAAAAGCACCATCTGAAATAGAATTGCTGCTCAACACTGTCTCTATATGGTGCCAAGCTTTACTTGGCACAGCTTACATCCCTCGACCATACTTTTAACAACATCAAACACACCTGCCTATCCCAGGTTTTTGGGAAAGACTCAATAAGTGAACAAAAATGCCAAACCCAGTCTAAACATCTGGCTGACCATGTGACCAATCATACTAATTTATTAAGTATATGTTGCCCAACTTCCGATGATACCAAGCGGTTCACAACAATTAAAGAAATTGCAATCAATATTTTTTTTTAAAAAGATGGCAATCGTGATAAACTAGATTGAGGTGCCCAACCTCTGAGCTGTGCCCTGTTCGGAACTGGGCTGCTGCATGCACGATACCATCCCTCTCACCCAGTGGTGAAATTCAATTTTTTTACTACCGGTTCTGTGGGCATGGCCACAGGATTAAACATCACCAAGTACAGGATTAAACTTCACCAAAGTTACAATGTAATAAGGGGAGAGGCAATTTCTGTGAGCAAGGCAATAAAAATTAGGCTAGAAACAACTGTTTTATTTACAGGATTAACCCTGTAAAGTTAATATTTACATGATTAACCCTGCAAAGTGGGAAAAAAACCAAAAGGAGATGTCTTCTAATAACTGGTTCTCCAAACTGCTTATAATTGTTACCACCAGTTCTATAGAACCAGTGTGAACCAGCTGAATTTCACCTCTGCTCTCACCCTCACCATTCCTACTGCCAGTTCACAAAGCCAGAAAGATTGGTGACCACTGAACTAGGTGGAATGAAATGGGGGCTCCCACTAGCCCTCGCCAAAGACTTGAGTGAAGAGTCAGGTCTTTGCACTCTTCAGAACAACAACAGCATTGGGGCAAATCAGATTTGAGGGGGAAACCTCATTCCAGAAGGCAGGCATTGCTACAGAGAATATGTACTTCTAGGGTGTCAATAGATGACATTGTTTAACTGAAGAAACCCAAAGCATACCAATCCTGGTTGATCAAAGTGGTTGGACAGATAAACTAGCATTGCAAATGTTCAAAAAAGCAGTGAATTATCACTTCAGCCAATTATCACCTGAACTATTAGCTTAGGATGTTTTAGAGTATTTCATACTGCTCCCCCCTTCACCCCCCAAAAAGCTTTTGAATATAATTGCCCCCTGTTTCTAATGTTTCCAAATATCAGGAGAGAAAGGGAAATTCTAGAAATGGTATCATTTGCATAGGTTAACAATAGTTGAGCCTGAGTGACCTAGAAATATATTGGGTTAAATAAAACAAATGAAAGCCGACTCCACTGTTAGTCCCAGTTATCATTTTTCAATTCCCATTCCTGCCTTCTCCTTAGTTCAAGAAGTCAAAAACCTTGCTTACCCCAGGAGCAAACCTGGGGGTTCAAAGGTGGGACAGAAGGCAGAGAACTCTCCTGTGCTATCAATATTAAGGCAAAGGAACAAATATCAAGTCAGAAGCTGACAAACCTAATTGAAAATTCCACTTTATCATTTCAAGAAGGGAGGGAGGGGTGAGTAATTGAATTGCATGCAGATTGTCGCTTACCATTGCCTTTCTTTGGCTGAATGCTTTAGATTAATTGTTTTATCCTGTCTTTTTCCTCTTGCAAGGGGAAATTTTATCCTATCTTTTTTCCCCTTGCAAACATGCCACACATAAGATTACACAAAATAAATGGAGGGAATGCCAGTCCAGCTCTGCACAATTATGATTCTTCCCTACCTTGGATTCTCTTTTCTACTTGCCAAATAATTTAGGTTATGGAATTTCCTCCTGTCTAAAATTTCTAGTAAAGCTAAAACTTCAGTAGCCTGCCCAGTCTTATTTATTTGTTTTGTGCAGTAATGGTACCTCTGTAGGATTGAGAAACATTTAACTTTGTGTTGCGCCTTTTCCTCAACAGATTTTCTCATATTTTGATATATCTTGCAATAGCTGTGGTAGGTTACTGATAGTAGGATTCGATCAGGATTTTGTTGAGTTAAAATCTCTTCTTTAGGTCCAAGAGTACTAAAAAAAACATGTGCTTCATCCCAGGATTCTCAGGAAATCCAAATCATACATTTTATGCAACTCTCAATTATGCTTTAAAAATTGATTAACTCTAATTTATTCTTTTTAAAACTTGATTTTTCTTTTCAATGGTATGTATTAGTCTTATGGAGGTATTATGAAAAATCATATATGTAAAGGCCATGATAGCATCCATTAAAAAGATTATAAAGGACAAATCTTTATCTAGAGGGCTAGTGGTGGAAAAGAATTTAATTCTGCTGAAGAAAAAACAGTTAAGCTGTAGTAGAAAAAAGTGGGGGTAGATGAAAGGGTTAAGTACAAGCCAATATTTTTGCCTCTGACAAACAATTTTGTTTCCTCTATTTTTAGATAAGATTAAGTTATCAGCTAAATTGGTAACATAAGAAGCAGCAGTGCAATCCAATCGGTTTCGCTACCAGTTCAGTGTGCGTGCATTTTGCTCATGTACGCATGGCTTCTAAACCCCTTGTTTTTTCGTTCCAGAAGCAGCCTGGGTGATTAGGAAGGCTGCAGAGGTGCACTGAACAGCTGTTCTGTGTGATTCAGGTGAGTAAAAACAAAAAAAGAAAAGAATACAGGGCAGAAAACAGCAGGGGCAGGTGGGTGGGGCCAAGCTTCGTCACCGCTACTGATATGGCAGAACCGGTGGGACCAGGCTGCATTTCACCACTGATAAACCATGTAAAGATCATGACTAGAAAATGTTTGAAGGTGGAACCAGAATGTATTGGTACTGAGGAAAAAGGCTTTAATCAAGAAGTGATTAGATGTATTCTGTATCTGAATGTATTCTGTATCTTGTGTTTTGTGTGATTGTACTGATGAAGGCTCATTCAATTTCACTGCACACATGTTGTGCATTGACAATAAAGGATTGAATTGAATTGAAGTTTAGAAGCAGGTTTTAAAATTACAAGAAAACAATCTATGGAGATTCTCAGTCAACCAGATCATAGTTGTCCCAAAGGTGCTTTTTCAAAAGGCAACTGAACTTTGTTTTTCTTTGAAGACTTTTCGAGATGGTCAAAAAAGCCATCTATGTCCAAATTGAACAGCCTTCTCTCAACAGAGAGGGAGGAATATGACATCATCTACCTACAGTCTAGAACACAGTCCTTTCAGTAGTTCCAAGAAGGCTCCACACTCATTTGCACTACTCAGGTGACCCTCCAAGTGACTCTCTAAAAGAATTCAAATGACCAGCTGTCTGCAAGGAGTATAAATCCTTCCATCCCATTCCACTCAGTCTAGGTTATTTTCTTCAAAGAAAAACAAGAAAGTCCAGTTGCCTCTTGAAAAAACACCTTTGAGATTACCAGTGAACAGGTTCAGAAGAAAACTCAACTGATTTCAATGGAATAAATGTCAGATACACAAAATATAACAATAAAAGACATGTAGAATATAGAACAGTGTTCTCAACCTTGGCTATGCTATGCAGGTTTGGGGAATTCTGGGAGCTGAAGTCCACACATCTTCAAATTGCCAAGGTTGAGAAACACTGATATAGAATATATATTTTTATAATAGTATGAATAATCTCTGTTGGAGATAAACAGTTCAGAAATGTTGAAAAATAAGTAAATAGTGCAAAATACATCTTGGAAAGCTAGACAATCATTTTCAATCTATTTCAATCTATCAGAACAGAACTGGAAGAGACCTTGAAAGTGTTCTAGTTCAACCCCCTAACTCAAGGAGACTCAATAGCATTCCAGTCTTTTCTTAAAAACTTTCAGTGATGAAGCCCCGTAACTTCTGATGTTAAGCTGTCCCACCAGTTAATTGTTCTCACTGTCAGGAAGTTTCTCCTTAATTCTTCACATTAAATTAAATTACATTAACACATTAAATTTCATTTTGTTGAATTTTTTTTCAGGCTCTTACCTTGCTTTTCTTAAAAAAAAAAAGGGGGGTGTGTGTCTGTTTTAAAAGTGAGTATTCATAGTTATCTCAAAAGAAAAGTCCAAAGTAGAGAATCTGAAGAAACCACTGGGGCCACCAAGCCTAAATTTCTTTCCACTGTAGGAATTCAAATGAAAGCATTGACAACCAATAGTTGTCCAGCTTCTGCCTGGATAGCCAGCAAGCCTTTCCTAACATTCACTATTCAAAATAACAGGTACTCTGAGGGTAAAATATCTCAGGGCTACCCCTAATAGCTGTACAATTCCTGCTATATTGATGTATGATGCTTGACAAAAATAATAGCATTCTTTTATAAGATCTCTTGATACCAAAACCATACCTTGGTATTGGAGAAGGAATTACATTTTTTTTTTATCAAAGCTTAGTCATAGTTGTGTTTCATTCCATTTACTGCTACATAATGAACTGCACTAAGTTAGGAAAAAAATTGCAGACACTGTGAAACAATGCAACTCCTTTGGGGTTTCAGCTGGTTCTTAGCACAGGATCCATTCTACACCACATCTCCAGAAGAGTTTTCAGGAAGTCACTTTCCCTTGAAGTGGTAATTTAAACATTCTTCTCATAGCTACTTGAGGAAGCTACTTCTTCCCCTCACCCCCTTGCCTTGCTGCTCCCTGCTTCCTCAACATGCTGAATGAGGCTGGGGGAAAAAACCAGGTGCCTATAGCAAGATGGCAATTTGAGAACTGCGGGTATTTTGTCTGTTTACTTGAAAGCACCAAAATTGTCACTTGTGTGAGTAATTTGCTGCTAATTATGAGCTTACAATCTGCAGATAGGAAAATCAGAGCCAACATGCATTTTCAGAGGAAAAGGAAAATTACCCCAAGTACCCTATAATTATGCACTTAGCTTAGCTTTGCTCCTAGATTCTTTTCAGCCTCTCCTTTCTTGCTTTGTATTATCAGAACACCTATCACCACCCATATGCTGCTCCAAGATAGCAGGGATATAATCAGAAATGTACCAACTCTGCTTTACCATATTGCTGCTTGCTTGGCCACACTTACATGCCAGCATGTAAAATAACTAAAAGGGTCAGGGCACCTAGTATATATGTATAAATGGCAAATCTACATTTGCTGTCCTGTGGATTCTCAACAGGCAGCACCCAATTTTCTGATACACATTCCCCAACATTTATTTGCAGCATGCAAATGTAGCATTTTGGGGTCTTTTCGGAAGTCCACAAATTATAATCCTGCAATTTGGATCAGTTTCTTTTCTTTGGCCTTTAAAAAGAATTTATCCAGTCCAGTAAGCATGTGAGACTTTCCTGTGCTTTTTTTTGGTAACGGTTTCCACAGAAAAGATGATTGCAGCAGACTCCAAGTAAAAAGATACAAAGGGCCAGAAATGCAACAGGATTGTTACTTTATTGGTTTGCTTACTTATTTATTTAACAACTAGCGCATACCCAACAGCTCTTGATGACTTGCAGTAATTGTAAGTAAATGAAATTGGACTGGATTGGATTCCAAGTAAGAGAGAAGCAAGCGATACATTTGAACTCCCATGAGTCCCAGAAAATTTAAGGATGCTGAGTACTGTATGTAGGAAAAGATATTTTGTTGTATGTAATCACTCTGTTTAGTTTCTGTCTAGTGGCCATCTGTATATTTTGCAGCTGAGATGTAGTGGATCTAGCTGGGAATTATGGGATTATTTTTCTTGCTTGGTGCCTTCTCCAATGATGCAAGTCATGCAGCTAAGGAGAATCCATAGTTTTGTCTTCATAACTGAAGTTGACAAGACTTTCACTGCTTTACTATTATTTAGAGGCAGAAAGACTCTAAAAAGTTTTCATAATGTTAGAAGAAATGTCCATGTGGTTAAGTTCCAAGTGGAGAGAAAGACACTGGAAACATGGAGGCTGCTTGGAAGGATGGTTTATTGGTTGTTCAAGCTTGAAGTTCCAGGTGAAAAAG
>JANHFJ010006014.1:371393-384614 GCA_032468195.1 Cerberus rynchops
GAACTTGCAATGGTCTTGTGATGGGTCAAGTATGGGTGTGTCTAGTGAGGGTCTTGTGATGTTCAAGTATGAGTGTGTCTACTGAGAGTATTATGATGGATCTTGTGATGGGTCAGGTGTGGGTGTATCAAGGGAGGGTCCCATGATGGGTCTGGTGTGAGTTATCAGTGAGATGTGATTACATAAGGTCTTGTGATGAGATTACACCAGGTGAGGGTCATTGGGAGGTGAAGTGCTTGGGGGGGGGGAACGGGTGTGGAGGGGTTGAGGATTAGCGCTGTCTCTGGCTGGCTGTGTGGTTGATTTGGATTCTGAGGGGTTCGCAGGTTGGCTGTAGGTCAATGTGTCCATTAATGAAATTGTTTGTGGAGTGCCAGGCTTCGATGAACTCACAAGCATGGTGGGTGGTAGCATGGCTGATAAAAAGGAACTGTTATCCGTTCACGCATGCAGCTACACAAAGATTTGTTTTTGTGAGATGTTGTCGTTGCCTGTATACATATTGGAGAGGCAAAGCATACTGAGCTGAGTCCTACAGCATATGACACATCACAGTAAAATGACTTCTTTTTCAAGTCACTCTGGCTGACAAATGTTATAGCTGAACTACTTTAGATAATATCCACCCAACCATTCACCTCTGTTGCAAGCTTTAATTGATTTAATGGAATGATTGAGCATCTAAAACTATACAGTTCAATCCCACGCAGATTTACCTGGAAGGAAGCCCCACTTTATTTGGTGGTTATTTCCCCTCAGGTGTCTTGATTAATTGGGTGGCCTGAGTAATTATATTTATTTATTTGTTGATTAGATTTCTATCCCATCTTTATTGCTTTATAAGTAACTCAAGATGGCAAATATTCGTCATACGCTTTCCTCCTCTTTTGTTACTGTTGAGAACTAAAATACAGGTTTATCTCTGTGTTTTGGTGTGACAGAAGTACAAAAGAAGCTGAAACAGGTTTTTATATATTTTATATAATTATTTTTATTATAAATTATTTTATAAAATTATCATTTTATAAATTATTTTATATAATTTTTATTTGATACAGCTTTCATTTTATTTTAGCAACCAGAATAACATTCAAAACAGAAAAACATACATCCAACACTAATGACAACAAAAATGTGTGTATTTTTTCCATTGGTAGGGATATCAAGCTTTAGTTGTGATGGTGTTACCATTATCATTGTGGGTTCAAATTAAACAGATTTTTGCAGCCTTGTTTGGTGTAGCAGTGAGGTACCAGACTAGAAGCCAGGACATGATGAGTTCTAGTCCCACCTTAGGCATGAAAGCCACTGGCTGACTTTGGGTCAATCATACCGTCTCAGCCCAATCCACCTCTCAGGGTTGTTGTTGTTGGGAAAATAAGAGGAGGAAGGAGTATTGTGTGGACTTGCCACCTTGAGTTATTTATAAAAATAATAAAGGTGGAATCTACATAAATAATCAATCAATCAATGTTAAATTAGTTATGTGAATGTTCCCCAAATAAATATGCTCATATAAGGAACACAAGGCTGGTTGAAAAAGGGTAAGATTTATTTTCTTAGCATCAAAGTCAACAAGGCTCCACAATCTACATACATACACACACACACACACACACAGAGAGACACACACACACACTGTTTTAAATGCAGCCATAAAGACTTAAGTATGTAATATCCAAGGTTTTATCAAGAGCATGTGGTCCTCATAATACTTCATGTAATTGATTTGAATGTATTATACATGCCTTCAATAGACAATCAGAATTACAGTGTAGAAATTTGAACTATTGAATACAATTCCACTTTTAATTCTAGGGGGAAATTGTAGACTAAATGTGGAATGCTGGAGATATTACATAAAGTATCTAGTGTAAGAAAATCAGAGAAGTGCAATAGAATGTGACATTGACTCAGAAGATGTGACATCAACTCAGAAAATGTGACATCACAACATATAATTATTATACGTTTTGCATATAAGACAGCCTAGTCCCACGTTTCCAGGCTGTAAAGCTTCTCCTGGTTTCTGAGTTAGAACTTGACATGTGTGTCACATCATAATTCTTCTCTCTTTGTATCAAGAGCTGGGTCAGGATTGCACAAAGAAGATATTCTGCTTCACTTCCACCTCATAATGCGAAGAAACCCTTGTTAAAGTTTAGATTATAGGGTCTGTTGGCAGCTTTCCTATAATATGTCTTTGATGGAAAGAGAAATTCTGTAATAAGCCCATGATGAAAAGCCCATCAATTGAGTTGGTATCACATTGCCATGGCAACAATGTAGTGCTAATGAAATTGTAACTGGCAGTCATTTTATAAGGAGCATCTCAAAATGGGCTCTGTAGAAGGAGGATTTTGATTGGCCGCCAAATCTTTTAGACCTTAGATAGAATTTCACAAATACTCACTTTGTAACTGACTGCATCAGCTCTGTCCTCAAAATAGCATACTCTAGTTGAGACTTCGAACAATAACATTTCTGACATTTCTGGCTCAGAAAGGAACTTAAAAAAATGCATTGGTATGTGCATAATGCTACTTGTATCCATGCTTCATGCACCAATGCACTGTAAATGGGATGATACATTATGTGCATAGTATTGTTCCAATCCTCCTCCTGGTATCTTTCATCCCAAAAAAGGTCTCTTTGACATCTGAGAGCAGAGGTCTTCTCAGGCAACTTCTCATGATGTGTTACTGCCAAAAAGAATAATGAGGCATTCTTGGTGCTCTCTGAGTTTGGATGTCTATGGAGAATCTCAGTCATCCAGGTCATGGTTGTCCCAAAGGTGCTTTTTTTCAAGAGGCAATTGGACTCTCTGGTTTTTCTTTGAAGGCGTTTCTCTTCTCATCCAAGAAGCTTCTTCAGCTCTAGAGAAGCAAAACATCTTCAAGGAAAAACCAGAAAGTCCACTTGGCTCTTGGAAAAGCAGGGTTATAGAAAGATGGTGGTGATGCTGCTGAATTTCACTGTGCAATTCCTTTTTTTCTGGTCCATTCCAGAAATAAAAATCTCCCATGTCCCTCATAAGAACCAAGAAGATATAAATGATAGAAAGGAAGTATGGGCTGAACTTTTTTGTCCGATTCAAAGTGCAGTCAGATGAGATAATGATAATTGATTTTCAGCAATATGCCCAATGAACGCCAGAGCAATAAGTCCCAGTTCATTTGCTGATTCTTTTTCTTGACCCTTTCACAGCTTAAACAGTCCATCTATTGCATGTCTGACTTACTCCATGAAGTTTGGGAAGGATGTTGACCTATCAAGGAGACAGTTAGTGGAAATCTTAGTGTCCTCTAAATCTTTGTCAGTGATAGATATCTTCTGTTTTCAAATACATTTTCTATATCTATGCTGAAAGAAAAGAACTCAGTTTAGAATCCATCACAGTAATGGTAGCATATAGCAACAAGCACAATTGGAAAACAGTGATTATACTGTAAATAAATAACTTGAGTGTGACTCTGAAGCTTTCCCAAAGATTTATGTTATGAAGTTAGGCAAGATATTAGATTCTGTCGTATGATGATCTAAATCTACATCCTGAAAATACACATACTAATTATCTGTATTCAAATGTTCCTGTGTACAAATCAGCCAGGTAAGAGTACTTAATGGCCCGACAACAAAACACCAAGATCACACCACAATTTTCAATGGCACAATTATGAGAGATTTTTCCATCAGACATAAGGATAGCAATAAAGCAGAAGGAGTTTCTATAGTGCCGCTCCTCAAAATCGCCCCCTAAACAGTCCAGCTTCAGCTATTTTGCTAACAGATTTTAACAGTATAGTTTGAGATATTTCAAGAAAAACTTTTCAAGAATAGAAATGGGAGCAATTTGCTATTCCCATCTTAATCTTTACACTTTGGGGGAGGGGAAATTAAAATGAGCCCCTCTACTTAATATGATGTCACCTTTCCACTGATGTCACTATAGCCTTCCAGCTGCTTAGGGAAGCAGCCTCATCCCCGGGGAATTTGTCCATCTTTGCCCCAAGTACTGTCTCAGGGAAAGAGTGTGCAGATAAGCACAAATACATTCAGCTCATGGCATCCTCTGAGATAAATTACTGTTCTCATGTCACAGATGCAGGCGAGGAAATAGCAATCTGCTTACGGTATAGGCTCCATATCTTTATTCCAATTTATTTTTCAGGTGAGCTTCATCTGCTCCATCCCAAAAATGCATTTTTAAATAAAACATTTGACAACTAGCTCAGCTTTCATTTGATCCTTTCTACAATTCTAGTTTGTGGAATAGTGAATATGAATGCAAGACTCAGTCTGTGTGTGTCAGATCAAGCACACTTATTTCGGTGGAGTGGGGGGGGCAGACTTCCACATGTGGCCAATACAGTGTTGTGCAATCACCTCTGCATTTAGGAAGATTGGCCACCATTCTCTGGGTTTGACAGCTGAACCCGGTTATTCCCAGCTCTGCTGAGGCACATTCAAAAGTGCAGAAAAACAAATCTTTTCTTCACAGAGCCATGGCTCAGTAGAGTTTATGAAGGGCCCATCTCCCCACTTGTGGGAACTCTTGTTCCCCAGATTCCTTGGCCTCTAAAGTTCTGGCTTCTTCATAAAAGAGCCACTCAGCTTTTTATCATCCATTATTTACTTATTTAGTTGCAAACAACCAGATAAACATGCACAATACAAAGTAAAGGTCTCTGGAAGGACAATGCAAGCATTGTTCTTTTATTTTCCATTTGCATGAGGAGGGTGAGGGGATTTCGGTCCTTTGGGACCTAAGATTGTTTCAGGGTGGAGAAGTGATTAAAATATATATTTTGCTCTTTGTTAGCATTTTTAGTCAGTCCAAAATAGTTATTCATGGATCATCTTTAAATTGCTTTTGAAGGTCTGTGCAGAGGCAATTGTAGCAGTGTGGAAATAATTAGAGAACTGAGAAACCCAGGTTCAGATCCCTAAATCACTCACACTAATTCCAAGGAGGCATGGATTAGCAGTTTAATTCTGATTGGGAAGTCTTCAGATATGGGTAGCCAGATGTTATTCTATAGATTTCAAACTCTCTACAGAAAATCAATCTCATGGATCTTTGCCTTTATGCAGTACACCAGTTTTAAGAGTAATTCAGGTCCTGGCACTCAAGAGATGTTGCAGGAAGGAATAACTTAAAAGTGCTATCAGAATGTTGTATGGAGTCCTCCTTCACTGAAATTCTCAGGAGAAAGAGATAATCAAGTTATATAGAGACATCAAATATTTTTTCCTGCAACTACTGAGCACCAGGAATTAGATAGCTGCTGAAGCTAATGCACTGTACATAATCGTCTGAAGTGCAAAAGTCTGTGAGGTTAATTCCCAGTAGAGATTTGGACCTCATAGAACAACATCTGGCTTCTAATCTCTGAAGAGTTCCAATAAGGATGAAGCTAGACATGTGGTGTAATTGAAAACATGACACAGGATGTACACTCTGTAAAACAGAGGATTCCCCTCACTCTTTAAATGGGGTGGGGGAGCATCATATAAGATGCTGTATGATCTGAGGCCATAGCATAGCTTCTGTATTCTCCCTGCTCTGGAGCTTAAAGGAAGCTGCATTGTATAAACCACTCTTAACAGTATTTAAAATACTCACTATTTTTCAGCATAGTCTGCCTGACAAGATTATTATGAGAAGTGAGAGGTGAATCATTTTGAGTATTTTTGTTTTTTTAATGAAAGCTGTGTCACATTTATCATAAATATATAACAAAGGCTTGGTACAAAATGACCTCTTATTTAGAAAAGATCAGCCATTTTATCAAAAGGATTTGCTGATTTTATATAGTCACTGAGTGAGGACATTGAACTGGAATTATCCAGAAACAGGAGGAAATGAATAACATACCATAAAAGGGAAAGAAATATATATCTGACTACTAAAAAAATCCCTTTTATCCTCATATCCAACTAGATTCACGTGGCTATTTCCTGATTTTCCCAACCTTGCACTCAAGTAAGTGGATATGGAGGTTTCCTTTCTCTAACTAATTTGGTCCCACCAGAGTTATTCATAACGAAATCTCCCATCAGGCCATTGAAATCACTGGATGATTATTATTTGAATTTTAACACCTCCAAATGCAAGTTATTATAAACTCTTCACCAATGAGAAAAATTGTTTGTTTGGTTTACTCTAATTTTATTAGACATTAAATCTAATTAAAAGTTTCAGTGTGTGGCAAATGCTTTTTTAATTGCTACAAGATGAGAACATTTGAATTGAGTATTTGAAGAGAAAGTACAGTTAATTACATTGGCATACTTGAGGTACTATTTCTACCTATTATTCCGAGGTGGTGGTGGTGGGGAACTGTGATTTCTAAGCAATACTTATTTTAGCCATAGCTTTAAAACAATTTGTTCCAATTTAAAAATAATTTTACTTTACTTTCTTCATTGCCTGAAGATTGCAGATGAAAAGCCTTAGACTGGCAGTTCTAAAGAGGAATGCAAACTTGTGTTTTCCTACAGTGAGGCAAACTTCCCACACATCAGCATGGAAACATCTTTTGCCTAGCAAAAAAGAAAGGCTGTGTACTTTCTCTGTAAGCTATGAACATTTTTTTAAGTCCATCAAACAATCACCATTAATCAGAGTATGTACACCTCAAAATGCTATATATTTATTTGGAGCCATCAATCTTCATGACAGTTAAGGGTCTAAAACAGGACAAATTTTCTTTCTTCAGCACTTAAAGAGCCTGAAATCTAAGAACAGAAAAAACAAAAGAAGGAAGGGGGGGAGCAAAGTTACAAATTTCTTAAAGATTAAAATACATTATGGTATTGTGAACATGGCACTCATCATAAAAGTGTTACAAACTTCTTAGTGGTTTTGGCTGCTTCAGATTAAACTGACTATCCACCAGGGATGGAATGTTTTCAGTTCAATGACTTATGATTAATGTGTTTAAGGACTGGGCTTGGCCAAATCCGTCACTGAAGTATATTTCCAACTCTACATTTGCTTCAACTCTGGCAGCAAGTACAGTATTTGAAGGATCAAAAGTTTATGCTTTGGATTGTACTCTGATTTTGTTTGGATTTTAGTATTTTCAGGCTCAATACAGAGAAATGGCCTTTGGAGCATTTGTATAATAAGGACACCTTTCCTGAGAAGAGGAATATTGCCTAAGTATGCATTTCTTTGATTGGCATCCTGGGTATAATAAGGGGCATCAGTCAATTATTAAGAGCAGATTCCCATACATAAAGAGCCAGTGAGCTTTCATCCATTCTCCCTCTTGCCATGCCTCATTTCTCCTGGGTTATATTCAGTTGGGTGTCATCACTAAGTGCTGCAAGCAAGTGGTTGTGTTTTGCTGAAATAGTATTTCCTAATACTATTAGATAACCTAATTCAGGTTTACATCCATATTAATCTAAGTAGTGTATTATGGAAATACAGGAAGCAATGTAATTAGAATTAGTCCATGCCACTTTTCACTGGGAAACTCTGGATCCTGAAAAGTCTGGTATTTATCACGAAAAATGAGGTGGAACAATGAGGTATAATATCAAGGGATTTAAGCAATAGTGGGCAGATTGGAGTGTCTGTCTGAAACTCTCTTTCACTCTTTCACACATGAGGATAAAATATTCAATTGTGTTTGTAATTCAAGTGTAAAGCCTACACTGGGCAGAATGCTCATTTGCATTACAAATGCCTCTCCTTCAGTTTCTCTTCCGCATGAAAAATTATCAGCCATTAACATAAATAGCACAAGAGAGGCTGAAAAGCAATTTAAGCCTTATGTATGTGAAGCATTCTGTATTTCAAATAACCAGTAGATGGCAATTGCTGGGCCAAGATAAGGATTCTGCTGCAGCCAAAGTTGATGGCTGCTCTCCTTCAGAAGAAATCTCGCATAGGCAAAGACTTCTACAACAATAGTAGGCTACTTGCAGTGCTATATCAGAAAAGTGTTTCAGAAGGAGAGTGGATGTTCTGTCCAAAAGTCTGGGTTCACTTTGATTCCAGGGCCAAGTCAATGGTTGGTTTACAAAGTTAACTGTTAAAATAAAATTGGGGAAGGAGAAACCTGAGGCCTATATATGAAATTCTCTTTCAAGCTAAAGTCATTCTACTATGAAGACCTATCAATAAATTGCCTAATTTTGACAACTTTATCTGCTGATTATACTGAAGGCCCCAAGTAGAGTTTTTGTTAATGCCTCCCACCAAAAGTGAGTTTGGGATGAGCATAATCCTCGGGATCAGAAAGGTCAACAATCAAGAGTGGACATCAATAAGCAAGTTTAATGATCTGCACAAAGATCTTCATTAAGAAGATTAAGCTTCTATTATCCAGCACTCAGAGCAGTCTGTCCTGTTTCTCCAGCGGTTCTTTGCCCTTTTCCAGTTGGCATTGCTTGGCTTGATCATTCAAATTATTTTTCCCTTTCCCTCTCTGCCTGTTAGAAGAAAACATAGCAAAACCTTTGACAAATAGAGCACCTTTGATTTGTTGCCAGTCAGCTGTTGACAATGTTAAGACAAAGCCCTTAAGGAGCTTCCCTGGTCAGATTCTTACTGCCTGTCTTGGGAACTCTGCCAAGTATTTCATTTACTTCTTCCAGGTTTATGTTAATGCTCCTTCCTCTGGTTCTCATCAGGTCTCTGTATTTCATGCCTGCCATTTCTTGCCTCCAGACAAGACATGAGCAGGAAAAAAAAAATAAAGAGCCAGGACAGTTCAGGTTAAGTCACTCAGTGCCACTGAAATCCACTCATTCCCTACCTCTGAATCACTTTAAAGGCATTGCAAACAGCACCATGCTGAATGTGTAGCTAACTAGATACTCAGATCAATACATTTCACATGGAGCAGTTTTATAAGGTGCCCATTCACTTTGCAAAACTTGTCCTTCCTGTATTTTCCCTTCACAACAGGTCCAAAGCATTCCTATTTTACACACACACACAGAGAGAGAGAGAGAGAGAGAGTATGGAAGAATGATTTGTCCAGAATGCAGATTTAGGACATAAATGTATATCCTGTCCCAGATCAGGGATTCCAAGGGATGTCAATCAAAAACAGGTGTTCCTTGAAATGACAAAGTTATGTCTGACTTGATGGTACTGAATACAAAACAAAGTAAGGTGTGCATTTTCAGGAAGGAAATATTCACAGCTTTAAACAGTAAAAAAAAAGGATTTGTGTGGAATCCTTGTTGTTCTGAACTTGGTTGTTTACTTGCATATCTTTCATTACCTGACTAAGAAACATCACCAGTGCTACCATAGTGAGTGTGAGGTTTGTCCCCTTTGTTATATACAGTAGCTTATACTTCCAAAGTTGGTGGGATATGTGATTTCCTCCTTGATAGGTCTTTGATTAAGGTATTGTTTTCTACTTTGTCTAGTGAAAATCTTTGATTATATAACTATTGATTGCTGGAGAGAATGTGTTCTTGTCTTATTGTTTCCTTCTTAGTTTTTTTATTGGCTTTTTATGGTATCTAAATGTGATTTATCTCTATGTGCCTATTGTTGGTTGATTTGTCTGAATGCTAGGATTCAAGGAATTCCCTAGCATTTTTGAATTTAGTTTGATCCAGAATGCTCAGTTTCCCAGTTGAAACTATGCTGAGCCAGTCTATGTTATGAGTCTAAGATGTTTTCATTGTGTCTTCTAATTGCTAGTTTATGTTCATGGATTCGCTCTGCTAATCTTCTGCCTATCTGTCCTACAGCTCGGCTGTCTAATTGATTTTTGATTAAAATAAATTGGAAGACAAGAAGGTAAAATTTTAGACAAATGCTACAAGAGATAATTGATGGTCATGCTTCAAGGCATATAATTATTACTAAGGGAAATCAGAATAGTATTACCCCCTATGTATTACTTATCTGTGTTTTCCCATTTATAAATCTATAGACACTTCATCAGAGTAAAGGAAAAAGAGATGTGCCTTATAACACATGTAACAACATGGCCTGTTACATTTCTGTAAGGAAGAAGAAATTCAATCATACCTAGCTTCTAAACTTTGATTTATTGGCATTACTATTACATCTGCTTTTAACCTATGTCACAAGTTTAATAATAATCTCTTTGATAATCTTTTGTAATTTTTGCAATCATATTCATCCTATAACAATTACCTTCTAGGAATAGATAAGTAACTGGGACTGTCCATCAATGGATGGTAAAACCAGATTTGTAATTCATCCATTACAACCAGAGGTGCTAGTTCTTCAATAATATTTCATGTGAATAACTGAGGTGTCTCCTTCTTCTTGGTATAATGATCTCCTATATACCACAGCAGTAACAATGACCCTGGTGATGTCCATCCAGTTTTCTGAACAACATTTTCAGAAGTGATTTTACATTGCCTTCTTCCTAGGGCTGACAGAGGATAACTGGCCCATGGTCACCTAACCTGATTTTTTGCTTAAGGTGGGACCAGAACTCATGATCTCCAGGTTACTTAGCCCACTGCTCTGACCGTAATAACAAAGTAGCTCTCAAGGTATAATTATTAGGGACTAAGTAAATAAAGGTGTGTAGGATTATACTGTAAATCACTGTCAAGCCAATTTTCATTGTCAAAATCAATAGTAAGTCTTAGACAAGGCCATCTCTCTTGGGGCATTGCTCTATGCTTTTTCTGAACTGATCTCTCTATTCCCCCCCCTCTTTATTTTTTTGCTTCCACTCCAAATCAGCTTCCCAAGAATTAAAATGGTAAAGATTCCCCTGAGCCAAGCTGTTCCTGGTTGCTACAGGTTATTAAAAAGGTTTTGTTCCAAAAATCGTTTGCCTTCTTCCCTATTTGCTCTGTTCTCCCACAGCTTCATAAGAGAGTCACATCACTGCTCCCTGCTATCCTGGGGGAGGCAGGGGCAATACACAAGCTATTGCACTCTCCCAGAACTGAAGGAGCTTTGTAGACTGTTAGCTTTTTTTATTCAATATCTGCTTGTAACTGAAAGTGTCAGTGAGCAGGGTGAATGCTTACAGAGGCTTTGTAATGTGTTCTGTGGCTGCCTACAAAGCAGTTCAATTTGTTTGCTTTCCCCCAGAATCTTTGACGTGCAGCCGCATAGAACCTGGATGGTGAGATCTGGTTGTAACCTAAGGAGAAGAAGAACAGCTATTAACTTGTAGTCTGCAGACTGATCACCTGTCATCCCAGAGGCCCCTTAACATATAATACAGTTGCACTAATGCTGTGAGATTGCCAGAGCCACAGATCTGCTATGCGTGCCAGGTCCCTACTAGCTCCACATTCTTTGATCTTTATGACCC
Organism: Cerberus rynchops; assembly: GCA_032468195.1. NCBI lineage: Eukaryota > Metazoa > Chordata > Lepidosauria > Squamata > Homalopsidae > Cerberus > Cerberus rynchops. The sequence continues at coordinate 382,685 of JANHFJ010006014.1, forward strand.
TAAGCTAGCAAGCTTTTAAAATGTTACCAAGTCATCATCCAACTAAATCAATACACTCTAGCAAATTTGGTACACAATGTAAACACATTTGCCCTTCATATTTATTTCTTCGCTGAAAGGAATATCAAGAAAAAATTTGAATGGCCAATTTAAGTATTTCATTTTTAAAAAAAGCTGAATTGGGAATATAATGTCAGCAAAGAGGGGATTTGCCAAAGTACAATAAACCCAGAGGTGCATCCATGGGGGGAAAAAAGACAAGACAATGGCTGCAATGGTAAAAACAGAAATCTGTTATTTATATCTGTTCCATGTGTTACATATTAAAAAATTATCAGAGATGCCATCATACCATCATGGCCTATCATTTTTAATCATCATTCATTGGCCATTCCTGATAGACAGAAGCTAATGCTTCCTCTTTTCTTATTTGTTTCTCTCTAAAAGCATGTTTTCTAGAATATTGCTGTTCCCAGAAATGCTACTTCAGTTACAACCTTATTTAGTTTGTAATTGTTATTTTGTTTTTAGCATTTTTTTTATCCTTCAGGTTGTGGACCACCCAGAATCCCATTAATCAAATTAGGTGGACATATAAAAGTTTTAAATAAATAGATAATCCTTAGCTACACAGCCAACTCTTTATTTTCCTTGAGGGGTGAGGGGCATAATGATGTGATCTGACTGTTCCTTATGCCTAAACAATTTGTACAATAGAGACTTCTCGGTCTGAGACCAAGCATGAAGCATTGTACCACATTTAGCATCTCTGTGAATCACACATCTAATTAGGAAATGCCAAATTAAAAATAAGGAATTGACATGACCAGAAAATCTTGCCATGACCGTGGCAGATTATGTAAACTACTTTCTATGAACTCTAAAACAGCTTCTGTTAATTTCACAGTGGAAAGAGTATTGTTTCTAAGCGTTACAGTAAAGATGGTGAAAGAATTCAGCAGTTCATACTGAAACAACTTACAGCCCAACTTTAAATTGAAGTCTAACTTCGTTTTTGCACTCCTTCATTGTCCCTCTTTTCCATTGCCTTATGGTTCATTGCTAACCATAAATATAGCTCTTCCTGCTTCAGATGTCCAAGCAATATGTGACTATCAGAAAGAATGTGCATCCTTAGAGTGGAGCCAATGGAAGATCACAGCTGTTTCCATGCAACGTGTAGAGCATTTCATACAATTACAGTGTGAAGGAGAACAATCTCAGTGTAGCAACTATAACTCTCCAGAGGTGGAGAGTTACAGTTCACATGTGTTTAATTACAATTCCCATAATTCTAAGGAATCATGGTCATATAAGAATTGTAATCATGCTGAAGAAATCTCTTTAGAGGTAAATATTAACCAAGTTATCAAAATCACTGACAAAAACTATATGATGTGTTTTATCTTAAAGTCTGTTATTAATGTAAAAATCTAAGGAGAGACACAACATTACTATTTTAGTAGGCTAGTCTGACACCAACTGAGAAAATTCTATTAATTTCCAGTAGTTAAAAGCCACAGGGCAATAATTAACACAGAATATGTATGAATAAAAGATAATAGTGAGTGACACGGATTTGTAAAGGAAATATTTATTTATATGTGAGATTTGATATTTCATTTCTCAGTCCAGAAGAACTCCTACAGTAATTCACCAAACAATAAAAATATGGAACAAAAAACCCCTAATATAGTCACTTCAGTAGAAGAATTATGGAAAGTAGCAGAATTATGAAATTATGGAAAATTTCAGCAAGTTTCAGCAAAATATCAAATTTCTAACAGGACTTTTAAAGCCCTTACAGGTCAGTAGGCCTTTATCCAAGGTTAAAAAGACATTGGATAGTCCTTCTAAAACAGGGGTGGGCAACCTTGGCTGTTTCATGACTCATGGACTTCAACTCCCAGAATTCCTGAGCCGGCTGGCT
>JANHFJ010006015.1:23144-36492 GCA_032468195.1 Cerberus rynchops
AGCAGGATTTTCCCGCTCTCTAATTTTTGCCTTCCAGACTCTCTGACTCCTCTATGCCCATATATGGGTATAGAACAGTTTTCTTGACTGAAATTAGATGAGTAACCATCAATGGCAGATAATAATAAATTAGTACAAATGTCATTTTTTGAGATATTCCAACTTTCTGTAATCTGTAATCTTTTGTAAACAAATTAAAATATATTTCTGATAAGTCCAACAACTGTCCTATGGCCATACTGGGTTTCTTTCACAGCCAAAGAGTCAAGAACAAATATCTTGTCATAAAACTTTTAAAGCAAAATCTATATCCCTGAATATAAGCATATACTGTAATAACCTAGAGCCCTTAGGAATCATCCAGTCCAGATTCCTAAGAGTGCTACTCCAAGTAGCTTACAGTATTTTAAATGTAGCATTCCATTTAGAAACTGGGATCATATTGCTGCATTTGTCAACTCTGTTCTGGTTCGCACTTCGCTTCTTAAGAGAGTCCCTGGCTGCTGTGATTTTGTTCGATTTTTCTTTCTTTCTGAAAAAACTAGAATTCAGAATGATCTATAGCAGTGCAGCTTCTTATGTAAAGGTATTCTGGCCATGAGTCTATTCAGAGTTAATGACACAATCTGGGAGCAGATGTTATAAGCCTCCAAGTACAGCAGGGCAATTTAAGCAATCAATACTGGCAGGATATAAGCAGAAAATTGTTTATGTCAGCAAATTAACTATTCAGTATTAGCTCTTCCATACACCCCAGAGCTTTCTCCTTAGCCTGCTTTAATGCCTTGAACTCTACAATATTGGAGGCAAAGTATAACAATACCCCTTTTGCCCTGTGACCTGGAGGAACTTGAGACTACCCCATTTATTCCTTCAGTGTCCCTCTTCTATAGCAACTTGTGCTCTCCCTTCAAAATTGCACTTAATAAGAACTTTCATTGATTCTGAACAAGATTTCATTTGCTTTTCATTGTTGGATCGTAATTCCAACCTTTCCAAGAGAATTCAAATTACATTTTAACTATCATTACATTACACAGGAAAACACTGTCTCCTAATTTTACAATATTACAGGTAAATTTTTTGTCCTTAAGCTTTCTATGGCGTGTTGCTTTTTTGTCTTTGTTACATCTCACTGGTCTGTAATTACACACAAACGCATTCACTTTGTAATTTAATATTTTATTCCCAAAGCAGTTTTTATAATTTATTCAATTAATTTTAAGTATTTTTTTAGTATTTCAATACTCATATTTATAGTTATATATTTTGAATCACTGTCTTTATTTATTTTACTTATTCTCAAAATGTCTATGTATTGGAATCTCGTAACACATAGAAAAATTGTATAAAATGCTGATTGGTGACTATAATTAAGATAGCAGTACTGAATAATATAGACAAACTGATACATTGCACACACAAACACATGTATGTACACACACACACACACACACACACACACACACACACACAGAAACCCCAGAGAAACATAATAAGAAATTAAACATAGATTTATTCAACAAATTAATATACATAAGGACATGGTGAATAATTTAGAAAATCAATATGGAAAACCTGAATAATTAAAGGGTGCATAAGCAAAGATCTCTGCAGGTTAATGTTTAATATAGGCCTATTTAGTGACATGTGTGCTAGCAGTAATTGTTGAACCTTAATTTCATGAATAATAGTCACAATGGTTATAAGGAGAAAACTGAGAAAAAGATAAGCAGATCACAGAGTCCAATAATTCTATGAAAAGCTTATGAATTCTCACTGAATTTTCTTGCTAAATTTCTGCTGAGTTATATAAGTCCACCCAAGTCTTTCTGCTCTCATACATTTTGGGGCAATTGCTATTCTCTTCCTTTGTTCTCCCTGCCTCCAGCAAAGTGGCAAGCAGTTCCTTGGGTCAACAGAGAAGCAGGAGCAGGAATAGCGGGGAAATTGACCAAGGCTCGGCTGAGGGTCATGAGGAGAGATGAAATTTCCCTAGTGTATATTATATGAATATATGTGGAAAGGTGACTCAACAGATTTGTCTAATATTTTCCAAAATATGAGCAGCACGCAAACTCTTCTACTACCTTCCACTAGATGCCTTTCAGATATTCAGTTGAATGCAGTCCTATCTATTGAGATAGGTAGCATTTAGCTCAGGCTTTCTTATTACCTGCTACCTGACTCTTTCATTTGAGATATCAGAGACTGAAACACAGGCATTTGGTAGGCAAAGCATGTACTCCCCCACTGAGCTATCAATGGAGATTCCACAGACTGCACTTTGGCTTCTATAAAGAGACAATTGTCCTCACTGGTGTGTCTCTTGGCAGCATCAGGCTCTCATTTATTAATGAAGAGTCAGATGGATTTTTCACCGGGATAGGGAAGAAACTCAGCAGGTGTGTTCATATCTTGCTGACACAGTGATAAAAGTGATAAAAAGGATTTCTATCGTGCATTAAAATATTTGGCACTCATATCGCAGAACAGATTCAGTCTTAGCAAAATCACAAACCTTGATAGGAAAAAGGAGCAATCAGCTAAATAACATCCTACCAGATTAATGCATACAAATTGTCAATTAAGCTAGGTATTTCAAGAATAAGGAGAAATTCAACATGTGTTCTATCTATAGACACCATGGTACTTATGTTATAACAGTATTCAATGTACAATATATAAATGTCTTAACACAATTTAACATGTAATTATTGCCTTTATCCCCATGTTCTATTATCTTTGTCCCTGAAAATCTCTAATATGCAGATTTTCCTGACCTGTTCTAGTTCAAGTACAACTAGTAGTCCAGTATATCTGGAAAGTAAAAGGTTGACAAAGATTCCCAATTTTTTTCTTTTTTTTTCCTTTTTTTCCTTCCCTTCCCTTCCCTTCCCTTCCCTTCCCTTCATTTCACTTCACTTTTTACCTTTTCCTTACCTTCCCCTTTTCTTTCTTCATTTCTAAGACCAACATTTTAATCATAAAATTCAGAATTGCCTGAATACTAGACACCGTGAAGCATAGTTTCCCATTTCACACCCTGAAATTGCTGAAACCTATTTTGAATTAGGAATTTAGGGCTTTAATGATTCTGTAAACTCATTTTTGCCTTAAATAATTATAAGACTGTTTATGGCAAAGATTAATATAATTATGGCAATTATAATAGTGGGGGACATGCTAGAAAAACAGATGCCCTTATAGGAAATCTTTATAAAAATAACTATATAGGATAGTCCTAGTTTCATCTTTGTAATAATGGAAGACAACAACCAAGAGTGAATTTATATGATTTGCACTCTGCTATGATTCTACTTGGTGAGGGTTACAAGAAATGTTGTACACAGCATGACAAAAATTGGACAAAAAATTTACCAGTATGGAATGATAACCAGAGTACACCAACGTAGTACAACGGTTAAAGTTTTGGACAAAGAATGGGAAGATCTAGGTTCTATTCTACCTTTAGCCATGGATGCTCACTGGATGACTTTGGGCCTGTCATTCTTCTCAGCCCAATTTACCTCACAAGATTGTTGTGGGAAATGTAAATTAGTACTAAAATGCTAATTTTATAGTCTCTTTTCAGCTTCACTATTGTGAAAGAAAAGCGAAAGTAATACTTTTAAATAAACAAATTTGGTAAAAAAAATAAGTCTAAAGTTAATATTTCTTTCTTTCTATACCATATCTAATACAAAACTGATTAATAAATTAAAATTTTATTTTAAGATATCAAATCTAATAAAACAATTCAAATGCTTAAATAAAAAGGAGTATGTATTGTTTTTCCTTTTTAATTTAAGCATTTTGAACTGTTTTACTAGCTTTGTTGTTTTAAAATAAAAGAGTGGGCTAATCTTTTTCAACTTGGTGCCCTTCAAACACATTGGGGCTACAATTGCAGGGAACTCCAATACACATTGGTGTATATGCATGACAGTAGGCAGTAGGCATTTAGGATTTCTACTAAGGATCTTTTTGAAATAAACTTGGGACACTAAAAATTAAATCTGATACCCTTTTGAATATGATCATGTCCGATGCTATTATGATAAATAGACAAATGAAGAAAAAAAAAGTAAGCTGACTTTAGAGGCAGGTGTATTTGTTCCATATACAGGTGGTCAATTGCCTAGGAATAGCAGATGGTGATTCTAAATTAAACAATTTATATGTTAAATGACTTTTGAGTCTCAGCTGGAAGATGCCATAAAATGTTTGCTCTTTCTGCTAAGGACTAAATCTTTTTAAAAATTTAAATGTGTATTTACTTTTAAAAGTTTAATAGTTTCGATATGGAAACTGCAAAGGAAGTATTATATTTAATTAATTTATATTAATTTGAAAATGAAATCAGTTCTCAGAACCATTTTGCTGGAATATATCAAGTTGGACTGGACAGGAGTAGTGGGTAGACTGATTAGGAAGGATATAGTCATCCATAAATTCTGTTCTGGGATCATTTATTGCTGATTTTTTTTTTCTTTTGAAATTGCTATTCTTGATTTTTTTGCTTGGCCACAAATAATGATGGCTTCTTGATTCTCTGTAAAGCTTCAGTAAATGACCTAGCTGAAAGTCACCTAGAGCATTAGTGGCAGAAAATAAGGAATCAGTACAATCAATCATGGTTAAATGTCCATTTTAGGGAGTATACCATAGTGATAAGAATGCCAAAGTGTGACTACTTCTTCACAGATATTGCATCTTCACATTCACCTACGGTAGTCATTTAAAGGTTACCTAAGCCTTCTGGATAATGATAATAAAAATAATCTCTCTTCAGGCCCGTGACATGTCTGCAAATTCCCTTGAGATAAAACTGCTCACATTCACTCTGCGTTAAATGTCTCTTGCACAAAATCTTGCAAGATAATTGGAACAATATCATGTGAACTATCTGGTATTCTGTTAGGCTTGTAGACTGAGATATGAGTTTTATAATTTCTGAGCTGGATCTCATAATGTTCTCATTTGTTTAGGAAGCTAGACATGTGTGCAGAGATTCAGGTGATTTTCAGTCTCTCTGTAAATGGGAAGTTGATACCATTTGCCCTGAAGTATGCATTTCTTGAAGACACCATTTCTTGATCTAAACATCAGATGATTTCCACATAAACTTTCCATTTTGGTTAAGATATTGGAGAACGTATTTGCAGGATCTCAGGAAAAAATTGATTATCTGGATCTGTTTTGTGCTCAATTATTCAATGGTCATGGGAGGACAACAATGTTACTTGCTACTGGATCTGCTGAAATGTGTTTTTCCTGATCCTATTACACATCTTGGCAACCTTTGATATAATTGATTAAGGTGTTGGTTTTGCAGGCTATCTACTGAGGTTGAGTTTTGGAAATGACATTTTATGGTAATTCTCTTTCCTCAACAAGGGGTTTCATTTATTGAAAGACGTGGTCGAGTCCTTGAGGACTCTACATGTGGCTTTCCAGGACTTGATCCTTTTCCATATGCTGTTTGATAACAATTAGGAACTTCATTGATGTTGTGATGATATTCTTGGTGTGCATTACCATTCCAGACTGGCCAGAGACGCTGACCTGGCATTTGGGGTCAATGAAGAACTTAAGGGGACAAAGCTAAATCATCCCACTATCAAAGAAGAGGAGACAGATCTTTGTAAGGTGAGTCCAGCACAGCAGGACGGAGGAGGGAAGCAATTGTGGGGAGCTGGGGAGGGAATAGGCAGGGTGAATGTTGCAGTCATTCATAAGGGTGAACGACTGCCATGGTGCTGCAACATTTGTAATTTCAGGACTGTGTCATAAATACTTGGGGGTGGAGGTTATCATGTAACTTCGAATGGTCACTAAGTGAATTGTCACAACTTGGTGATTACCTGTATTGGGGCATAGCACTGAAATTGCATGGTATCCTTCTGGAGTGGCTTTGGGGGCTGGAAATGGCAAGTATTGTGTTACAGTGGTTTTAGAGTTCTAGCCCCTGCAATAAGAGGTGTCCACATTGCAAAAGCTTTTGCATTCTTTTTAACAATTATAGTATATGAATCTGCTAGGGGAATCATCTTTTAATATAGGGTTCAGTATCATCAGTATACTGAAGATACTCAATTATAAATCTCCATCTCTAGACAGAGATAGTTGCCTATCTCTAGATAGTTCTGGCTTGAGTTGCCTGGAAGCTGCAAGAATCAGGATATGGAGGAACTGGCTTCAACTCAACCCTGGCAACACAGAATGGCTCTGGGTTGTTGCCCCCCTCCCCCCGCGATCCAGAATATATTTTATCTTTGGATAGAGTTTGATTGGTCTGAGCTGGTATGCAACTTGGGAGTTCTCCAGGACTCATGGCATCTGCTCAAGGAGCAAGTGGCAGCTATGGCTAGGGAGGCCTTTGCACAGACTCATCTATAGTGCCAATTATAACCTTTCATGGACCAGGAGGCCTTGCTCATGCCTTGGTCATCTCTTATTTGGATTAGTACAATATGCTCTACATGAGACTATTCTTGAAGGTCACAAAGAAATTTCAACTAAATTGAATGCACCAGCACCCAGTGATGACTACAGTGAGGCTTACCCATCTAACAATTCTGTTGCAAGAATTGCACTGGCTTCATGTTTTCCCCCCCTGGATGCTATTCAAGACACTGATCATTACCTTTAAAGCCCTATAATGGTACATAGTCAGATTATTTGCAGAACTGCCCCTCCCTAAGAGCAAATCAGCCATCCACCAGGTTATTTAGATCCTTCCTTTAAATATTTCCATTTTATGGGAGCTAAGAAGCGTGTTGTCAGGGCTCCAATTAACAGACCTGACACATTTTTTCCATGGCAGCTCCTGCCCTATGAAACACCCTTCCACCTGAAGTTTGGCAGGATTCTACTTTCCAACCATTCCATAAGGGCTTAAAGACCTGGCGTTCCTCCCAACCACTGGAATAAGATATGGTGTACATCAGAAACTAGACTTGGTTTAATAGTTTTTATATGGCTTATATATTATTTCAGGTTTTGATTGGGAGCTGCCTAATTTTTTTTATACGATGAGCAACTATATAAACATTTTGAATACATACAATGCATATACTGTATACAATTAGTTTTTAAAGTGCTACAAAACTTTCTGATGCTTTAATATTAATTAAAGTTATCAAGCAGGACAGAATCATTAATATACTAGTGAGTATATGGACTGGCAAAATATCTATGGGACTTATTTAACCATTCCCCAGCAAATGGAAAAACCTAAAAATATCTTTGATCTCTACTATTCAGTAGAAAATTTCCTCTTAAAATAAATGATTGAAAAAATGAGTTTGAGTTGCAGAGCTTGAAAAGATTGTACACCAGGTGTCAAACTGGATTTGTTCAAGGGCCGGATCAGCATTGTAGTTCTCCTCCACAGGCCAACCGGCTTGGAGGGGGGGAGATGGGATGGATGCCTCCTGTAGCACCCTGCCAGCCAAAAAGGGGCACGGGGTGTGCATGGACCCTCCACGCCTTTTTTGGCCTGGACAGCCTCCTGTAGCACTCTGCCAGCCAAAATGGGGCACCCTATTTTGACCAGCAAAGTGTGCAGGAGGCCGTCCAGGCTCAGTCCCCCCCCCGCACCCAATTTTGGCTATCAGAGGCACCGCGGGCCGGTCCTTTGCTATTTCCAAGTTGGTCCCGGGGGCCAGATTTAAGCACCCTATGGGCCGCATCTGGCCTGTGGGCCTTGAATTTGACACTCCTGTTGTATACTAATCACTGAAACTCTCCCCCCTTCTTAGTAATTCTACAAACTAATTGATAAACTATGGTATGCCTCTACTGAGAACACAAAATGAATAAGTATGAACAAGAAGTGTGTTGCAGCTGCCAAAAAAGCCAATGTAGTTCTAGGTTACATCAACAGAGGGATAGCATCAAGATCACAAGTGATAATACTGCTCTATACTATGCTTGTGAGGTCACACATGGAATATTGCATCCATGTCTGGTTGCCATGTTACAAAAAAGATGCTGCGATCCTAGAAAGAGTACAGAGAAGAGCAACAAAGATGGTAAGAGATCTGGAGGCTAAACTGTATGATTAATGATTAAGGGAACTAGGTATCTTTACCATAGGGTAGGGATGACATGATAGCTTTTTTTTCCAGTACTTGAGGGTGTGTAAAAGAGAAGAGAGGGTTGATTTATTTTCCAAAGCACCAGTGGGCAGAACAAGCAACTTATTAAAGAGAGATCCAACCTGGAACTAAGGAGGCACTGTCTCTCCTGACAGTGAGAACAATTAACCTATTGAATAACTTGCATCCTGGAGTTGTGGGTACTCCACCATGGAGGTTTAAAAAAAAAAAAAAAGATTGCATATCCATTTGCTCAAGATGGAATAAAAATTCCAGCCTTGGGCAGGGGGTTGAATTAGAAGACCTCCAAGGCCCCTTTCAGCCCTATGATTCTATAAAGGTGCTTCGTACAGAGTTCTTCTGATCACAAGATTAAAATCAATTCAGTTGGTTATATGATCATGAGTTACTAGTTGAGGGAAGAAAGCACACACAAAACTATTCCAGGACAACTCACTTTAATAATACGTTATTTATTGGGAAGGGGAAAAAGGTTATTAGGTTACACATCCCAAAAATGTACATTAAAATTGTATTACTGCTAACTTTTAGCTAAAGAGCAAAGAAGTACATGAATGCAGTTAGGTATATAATCTTTCATAATGTACAATAGGTATTTATGGCACTTTAAACTACATGTTCCTATTTGCTAACATCTCACAGGTGAAAATAAGAATGGACAAGTTTGATTTTCTTTTTTGGGAGAACTCATTCACAATTCCTGGACTGATAGGTGATCAAAATATATTTGCATTTCACTCATGAATTTGTGATGCAATGCTCAGGTTGAAAATATTGTTCTATTGAGAAAATGTATAAAAACAACAAAGAATTTATAGAGAAATGTAAGCAGTATATTTTTATATATTTATTAAAAACCAATCTCATAAAACAAAATTTAGCAGAACACAACATGAATCTAGCTTAAGAGACGTTGCAGCCATATTTCCATTCAAGTTCACTCATAACAATAACAACAATAATCAAAGTACAGAAAAATTGCTGCAGGCTGTGAAAATAGAGAACATTATAAAAACTACAGAAACAAAGGCAGAATATAAGGAAAAACAGTTGGATAACAGATTAAACTGAACTCGGAAACGAAAGCATTAGCAAACGATGATGGTTACAAATATCTAGGCATATTTGAATGGAAAAGTCAAAGAGTCAATGCAAAAGGAATACATTACATCTGCAAAATATTAAAATCAAAACTGAATGCTGGAAACATAATTAAAGCCATTAATACATAGGCAGTTCCAGTGATACGCTACCCAGATGGAATCATCAACTGGACTTTGGCTGAACTGAAAAATTTGGACCAGAAAATATGAAAACTTTTGAATATGTACCACGCTTCACCTCCACGAAGGGATGTCAACAGGCTGTACCTGCCAAGAAGAATAGATGGCAGAGGGCTATTGCAAGTCCATCAAACTGTAGAAGAAGAAAAGAAGTTTAAATGACTATGTGAACCAAAGTATAGAAAAATTGTTGCAGGCTGTGAAAATGGAGAACATTATTAAAACAACAGAAACAAAGGCAGAAACAAAGAGCTAGATGACAGATTAAATAGATGGAAAAACCAAAGCTTTGTATGGACAGCACTTGGAAAACATTGAAGGAAAATGTGATAACAACTTGGCATGGGCATGGCTTAAGATGGGAACCATCAAGAAACAAACAGAAGGTTTAATATCCGCTGCTCAAGAACAAGCACTACAAACTAATGCCATGAAAGCGAAGATACAAAAATACCACCGACAATCCAAACTGTCAATTTTGCAATCATAAAGTTAAAACAGTTTCACATTTAATATGTGAGTGCAGCAAAATCATGCAAACTGATTACAACGCTAGACCTGACTGAGTGGCTAAACTAATCCACTGGGATTAAAATATGATTTACCTGTATCTGAAAAGTCATGGGAAGGTGCAAAAAGTTGCCGAAAATATGAAGGTGAAGATCTTGTGGAACTTTTGAATACAGACAGATCATTGTTTAGAACACAACATGCCAGATATCACAGTCATCAAAAACTGAAGCATACAATTTATTGATATTGTTATACCAGGAGTCGAAGAAAAAAAATTAGGAAAAAATCACAAAATATCACGTCCTGGCCATCGAATCTACCCAATTATGGATGAAACACGTGACAGTGATACCCATTGTCATTGGGGCACTTGGCACCATGTCCAAGAATTTTACACAGTACATCAAGAAATTGAAACTTCCTGCAATAACACTAGCAGAACTGCAAAAAACTGCACTAGTCAGAACATCGTATATTTTAAGAAGGTAGATACCTAGAATGCTGGCAGCAACCCGTATCAACCATCATATTATTGACAAGCCAGTCAATAATATTTGTGATACATTTTTAAATGTTCAGTTGACTGAGTTTCATGTTTAATGAATAAAGGTATATATAATATAAAGCAATACATTGTGACATTCTATGTTCTTGGGAAGAACCACATTCCTATGTAGACCAACACCAGCTAAAGATCTGGCAGATGTGACTTGACATTGTTGTGAACAGATAATAATTTCTGTAGATCATATACTCAGCTTATGCAAGAAGATTGCACAAACTGATTACAAACAGCAATATAAAACAAGTTTCCAAAATGATTCACTAGAACATCTATAAAAATGATAATGTGCTGCTAATGAAAAATGGATGGAAAGATAGTTGAAAAAGTAGTAAAAAATGAGGTTAAAAGACTGTGGAATTTCTAAATACAAATGGATAAAGACTTGGCTCATAGTATACCAAATTTAGTTATGGTTAAGAAGAAAATATGGATAACTAATGTGGTAATACCAGGAAATACTGGAACAGAAGACAAAGAAAGTACCGACATCTGAAAATCAAAAATAAAAGATTATGGCATAAACCGGCCATAGTGGTTCCAGTAGTTATTGGCACATTGGGTGCTATACCAAAACTTCTTGAATGGCACCATGTTGACAAAATTTCCATCTGTCAATCACAAAAGACTACACTGCTTGGATTCACACACAAATACTACACCAATACATTATGACATCCTAGGTTCTTGGGAAAAACTCAGCGCACATGAAGGAAAACATCAGCTAAAGAATAGCAGTTGTGTTTCAACACTGTTGTGTGTCTAGTAATTTATTAAATTTAAATGAGCCTAACAGACAGTAACTCTGGGCAGATTACATGTTAAAAAAATTTAAAACATAGAACCATGCAAAAAACAGAACGGTACTAGAGAAAAGAACACAATGGCAAAAAAGAACAGAAAGGACGAAAAGGGCATCATTTAAACTCTCTTAAGGCCTTTGAAATACTGGTAAGGTGGGAAGCACTCAAACTTCAGGGGAAATCTCATTCCAGAGGATGAACATGAACACTGAAAAAACCACAATTTGAAGTAGCAGGGCAGTTATTTATTAAACACACTTTCTACTACACAGGTTTCCAACATGCAATATGAAGGGGGTGGGGAGCGAACAGCAAACTGCCTTCTCATCTACATATGACACCTTCTGCTCAGAGAGGCTCACCTGGTATCTTTACAGCTTTTCAGTGAACTTTGCTTTAGATAAATGTTGGACTGTAGCAGTTTAACTTTAGTTTGTTTATAAAAATTCTTAGCTGCTAATCATTTTGTTCTGCCTTCCCTAGAAGGCAAATATCACACTGTTTGGAAATCTTTTCTGGTAATTCTGGAAAATACAGTCCAACCACTTCAACACTAGTGGAAGCTGGATTGAGGATGGCTATGCGCCAATTACTGACTCCAAATCACTTGTTCCTGTTTCTACTGACAACACAGTTAGGCAATTATTGACAGAACAGGATTAATGTAGGATAAAGAGCAACAAAAAACTACCGTAAGAATATCTGTGTCTATACTACATGTCACTGTGGATCAAGCTTATTAACTTGAGAATTACAGAAATGTCAGATTCTTACTTCTACCCTATGCAACAATGGTCATGCTATATGTAGATAAATAGAAATTGTACAGGATATGAATCTTATTTAGGCATGAAATGAAGTTTAGAAGTTAGTAAATTGATGTCCTTCCTGATTCTCATCTCTAGCTATTTGGCACAACTGTCACCAGTGGAGATTTTTTCTATTTATGGAGGCTTTGTGTAGTTTGAAACCACAGAAAGTTAATGCTTTAAACTGTGCAGAGATCTTCTAGGGATAAATTCTCTTCTGCAGGCAGAAAGCAAACAAGCTGACTCATCCCTAGTTTCTCTTGTGAGTAGAACAAATATGGCAGCCCAGCAAAAACATATTTGTGGGATAAGGAAAATGAATACGGAAAAGTAATGGTTTGATTCTAAAATGACTTGAATTTTCACTTTCATTCTTAACTTCTCTCAAAAAAAAAAAAAGAGGGGGGGAAGGCTTAAGAATTCCCTTTCCAAACCTTGCTGGATAGACTTTTGTGGCATGCCAGAAGAAAGAGATACTGAATTTTGATACTTCATTGTACAAAGACTAAGGGGACAAGATTCTTTGATCAAAGAAACACACTAAGAATCCTAAAAGAATAAAGTGAGCTGTCTCATAAAATAGTTTGGAGGGATATGTGATGGCCAGGGATATGACAGCCATTTAAAGGTAGTTGTTGACTTATGACCACAAACGGGCTTGGAATTTGGATTGGTAAATCATTGTGTTCTCATCATCTGAGCATGTCTGTCAGGGAGAAAGCTCATGGTCCAGTTACCTTTTCCTTTTCCTGAAACTGTGACAGGTGCATCCGGCTGATGCAATGATTTGCAATGACCGTTAAACCTAGGAAGTCAGACAGTGAAACTTCTGGCCAGTTTTAAGAAAGATTGTCTTTTTAGCCTTGAAGAAGATTCCCTTTGCAAACTTTGCATTGGCTGGGCATGCCTGTCAGCAGCTGCAAAGATAGGTACATTGACCTGGCATAGAAGGGCAGGGAAAAGGTCCAGGCCTCTCTGGAGTGGGGGGAATAAAGGGAGGAGGCCCATGTGCCTTTTGACCTGCAACCGATTTCTGCATGCCACTGAGACTAGCTGGCTGAGGCATTATGAACCGAGGTAGTGGTGGGCAGTTGCAACATTCCACAATCATAAGGGTGGGCACACTGCCAATCACCTGAATATTGATGGCCAGAACTTTGAGCTTTGGTCATGTCCCTTTATTCAGCATTATCATAATTTCAGTCACTGAACAAACAAATGTAAATTCATGATTACTTGTATCGGAAGACAT
>JANHFJ010006017.1:39135-50762 GCA_032468195.1 Cerberus rynchops
ACTTCCCATCAAGGGCTATAGGGGCTATAGATCATGGGTAGACATCTGTCTTTTCATGTTGATTTCTCAGGTTTAATTCCTAGCTGCAAAACATTTCAATGAAATTCTGGACAAATGTTAAATGGAACAATGGTTTGGACTCAGTTTACGGTAATTTTCAGTGTTTCTATGCAAGAACATGGAGACTTATTTCTTGAATTATGAAACTTATTTTAAAAAAATTGCAAATAATCAATTGAAAATAAATAAATAGAAAATAAAAAATAAATAGAAGGAAAAGGATCTAGCAATGCACAAATGACTAATTTCCTTGGAAGTTTACTTCCCAACTCAAAAAAAGGTCTCTCACTCTTTTTTTCTATTTGTTTCAACCAAAAATACTACTTGAGCTTTAAAAATTCTGTTCTGATCTGCTCTGGCTTTCATTTTTTGGACATGGTTGCATATAAAGAACAAGAGTGCAGAGAATTTTTGTAAGATTTGAACAAAACAAGATGTTAAAATAATCAGTTGCTTAGCAATCTTAAATATAAAGAAATAATGAAAATAAAATACAATTATTTGTAAAAAAATTAATATAGGGAGTTGGATATCTTATTATTAAGCTATTTCTATATCTCAGAATATAGCATCTTCAGAAAAAATGTATATTGTTTTTAATAGGCTAGAACCATAACTTTAAAATTGAAGAACGTGAACTTCGAAGTAAAAACAAGAGCTAATACAGTACTTTCTGCAGTTTCTACTGAAGATGAAATATTTGCTATTGCCAAAGATTTGCTTAAATCAGAAATGGAGATTGTGGCCCCAGAACCTTTACGCTTAAGATTAATGGGTAAATATCATTTCATATAACTATGCTGATTACTGACTTGTATAATTATGTCAGTTATTGCTGCTTACTTGACTGAAATGAAAGTTTTGATCAATATGCAATTGGTGTTAAATTTTATTCTTATATGCTTCTATTTCTATTTCTACTTTTACAATTAAATGATTATTGAAGTTCCTCAAATCAACATTTCTTCACTATTAATTGTTAGAATATATGTTTATTTATAATAAATATGTATATTTATTTAAATATATTTATATGGCTGTCTATCTCACAATGATCACTCTGACAACAAAATGGATTAAAAACAGCAACAAAAAATAATAACACCATAATCATACAATAACATCTGTAGACAGGCTAACATAGACCGTACATCCACAGTAATAATCAACAATCATACAAGTTCACCGAAGGGAACATCCTAATCTTCAGGGACTTAGGAAGTGCCAGCAGAGTTAGGGTCAAGTGAATCTCTGGGGGTATGGTTTTTCCAAAGATACAGAAGACATGCTTTCTGGGTCCCATCAGATGTCTTAATGGATAGAAACCATAGCATGCCTACTAGGAGAGGGAATGGGATCTGAATGATATTTCCAAGGAGATCTGTGAAGTGGAAGGAGAAGGGAAATCCAGTTCCACTGTATATATTAAAGCTAGGTTGAAACCAGTATGCACAAGAGAATTGTGGACAGAAGTCTGAAAAGTTAGTTGACTCATGTCTAATTTGAATTGATTTAAATAGGAATTAAGTAACCTTATTATGCATTCCTATATATGTCTATGTGAAGCAGTCTGCAATTCAGCATTTGTTGTTTCGATTATATTTTTAAACATATATCTTTTTGTGGCTTGTCTGTCATATTCAGGTGTAAGAGTATCAGGTTTTTTAACTGAAGAAGAAAAAAAATATCATCAGAAGAGCATTGTTAATTTCTTAGGACCAGGAAAACAAGCCTGTGCTTTTAAGAAAGTTGCCAACATTTTCCCAAAAGTATCTGAAGGAGAAAGCTTTTTCAATAAAAAGAGAGCTACAAGAGAGCAAAGCAATCAAAGGATATTTTTAAATGAATCTTCAAACAAGAAGAGTGTACAAGATACAATATCAACAACAACTTCAGGAGAACAAAGGAAGGATGGTGAACATCAGATCTTTATTTGCCCTATTTGCTTTGAAGAGCAGCAAGATAGCACTTTAGAAACATTTAATAGACATATCGATATGTGTCTTAGTGGAACAAAAGAAGAAGAAACTGCAGACAGTACTGATAACAGCAAATCACAGGAAAATGATCCTTCTGTGGATATGGAAAAAAAAGAAGAGATAAAAGTTAAAATAAATAAACCATCAATGAATGAGCAGCAGTCAACAAATATAGCTGATTGTGGTTCTGCAAGTGGCAAAGATGTTTTACCTAAGTGCCTAGTTCATAAACAGAATGAGAATGGATGCGGTCCTTCTAATGCTTCAGTACCAGAAATGCATGCTAAGGATGATTTGTCTCCTGGAGCCTTGTTATTAGATAAAGAAGAGTCAAGTTGCTCAGGAAGTAATTTGCAAAGTTTTTCTGGCATTACTAGAAATGTTTTTGTCTGTCCAGTTTGCAACATAGAACAAAAAACGAAGGATCTCACCTTGTTCAATAGGCACGTGGATGTTTGTTTAAACAAAGGCATTATCGAGCAGTTGACAGAAAATTCAGGTAATGGTGAGTACTTTAGCAATTTTTAAACTCATCTTTTTGGAATATTAAATGAAGTGCAGAATGCAAATTTATATGAGGTTTCTGTGAAGGAGTTGACTGTTTCTCCCATTTTGTGTAGAAAGAGGCTGATGTTTGCTTCTGTAGATAAATAAAAGGTATTTTGTAAATTGTAACAAATTAGTTTTTAAATGCAGGAAACATAAACGTTGCTGGGCTCTTGTACAGAAATTATGCAGGAGCTATGCAACAGTCTGTCGTATAACTCATTGTCACTTATCATTGGAACTATATAGACTATCTGCATAATTGTTAAAAGGGCAAATATTTATTTTTCCTTCCCAAGCAGAAATGATATAAATAGAGGGAAAGAACAAAATAGCTATAGAAAAATCATGGTTCATAAGATTTTATGAACAGTTTATGAACAGTTTCAGTAGCGGAGGAGAAGAAAACAATAGTAGATGTTTTTGTTAATTCCCATTTGTTAACCATAATTCTACTGAAATACATTTTTGCTTTCAGTTTAAAAATTTTAAGTATTTTTCCCCCCCAGAAATCTTAGATAGAAGACAATATAATGCAAACTTTTCAGCAGGAACAAAAAGGTAAGCTCTGAGTGAGTATTAATAGAACACTTGAATATTTATGTCAAAACATTTTGTTGTTGTGGCTGTTTAATTAGTAATAGGTGTTTTTTTTTTCTTTTCAGATCTGGAACAATAATTCCCCAGTCAACATCCAAAAAAATCAAGTCAGGCAATACTAGGTGCACTATAGAATCATTTTTCAAATGAACACAATGAATTAATTATTGTTATGGTACAGAGGCTTAGAATAAAATATGTCACTTGGACCTTATGTATTGTGTATAAATTATGTAACTTTAAATAATTATATAAAATCTAATTATATAAAGTTATATGATTATAGATTATATTACTTATGTATATTGCATATATACATATATATGATTTTGCACCAGATAACCCATCGTTTTATTTCAGATGCACAGCCTCATATTTTAAAGAATGCATGAAATGTATGGAAGTTTACTTTTAAAACTGATAAGTATATTGTTATTCGTTTAGGAATGTCAAGCACTTTTAAAAGCCAGTTCCTCTTTGAATAACATGATGGTAAAGGCTATCATCTTCACAACTCATAGACAGGAAGTAAAAGAATTTGGATTTTATTTAAAAATTAAAGTTTGTACTTTATAGATCAGGGATTATTATGAAAATTTAAGACAATTTGCTTTTCTTGATTCTGTATAAAAATATTAGGAAACGTGGAATATTTAGCACCCAAAATTCAGACACATTTTTTGTACAATCGTATAGCACTTCCAGCCTTGTTAATTGAAGCAGGAACTTGCTGACTGTCCATTGGTAAACAAAGCTTTATGTACTACATATAATAGATGATACTAGTAAAAGCAGGCTAAATAAACTTACATATCCAGAATAGAGTTACTGGACTGGAATGTCCATTATTATATGAGTCATCACTTCCTGATTTTATGACTGTTGCCAGGGTTGTTATGTGAGTCTGGCTTCCCCCACTGACTTTGCTTGTCAAAAATGGCTGGGAAGGTCACAAATGGTAATCATGTGACCTTGGGATACTGCAACTGTTATTAAATATATATGAGTTGTCAAGCTCTCAAATCATCATGTGACCATGGGGATGTTGCAGTGGTCCTAAGTGTGAGGATCAGATGTTAGTCACTTTTGTCAGCACTTTGAACAGTTGCTAAACAAATGGTTGTAAATTGAGGACTACAATGGTACCTTGGTACTTGACTGCTTTACAACTCATTGAATTTAGTACTCAATGCATTTTGATGTGAAAATGTCCTGGTGCTCATCATTTGTTTGGTACTCCACACCTGTGATAGGAAAAGGGAGGAGTCACAGAGGGCAGATAGGAAGTCAGACATGCTGGGAAGATCACTGACATAGGAAAATGGACAGACAGGAAATCCTTCCTGGCTGAAACAAAGGGTCACATGGTAAGTCATGTGAGTTGTTTGGCACTCAGCATTTTTAGTACTCATTGTACCTCCCAAAACCAATTAACAATGAGTACTGAGGTACCACTGTATATATTTACTTATTTACATTTTAAATTGTTTCCAAAAATAAATTGGTATTATATAACATAGATTTATATGAAGTTCAAATTGTAATTGAGCACAAGCTGAATATGCATCAGCAGTGTGATGCAGTTGTTAAAAAGACAAATGTAATTTCATGTTGCATTCCTAGAAATCTAGTTTTCATTTCAGGAAAAAATTGGTCTAATATATTCTGTGTTGGCCAGATTCCATCTTGAATACTCCTTGTGCCCAGGTATCAGACAAATTCAGAGAACATGGAAGAGATATAGAGAAATGTAGCGTAGATAATCAGGAAATCAGAAAATAAGCCTTAAGAGGTGAGATGGAAATGGAGAGAAGAAAATATATTAAGTGTGGGTGGGAGGGAGCAGTTGCACTTTTGAAGTACCCGAAGGATGTTACATAGAAAATCAAGATCTATGTATCAGAATTCAAGACATTGAATAAATGATCCAAGTTATAGGAATTCAGATGTCTGTTAAATGGTGAGATAATTTTCTATTACAGTATTAAGCACAGTTCATTGAGGGAGTCAATTACTAAGGGACCTAATGAGTTTGAATTCTCCTTTAAACAGAAGCTGGGGAGTCTATTACTTTGAAATCCTGCACTAAGATGGACTCCGTGGTCTAAATTACTCTGGCAACTTTATGATTCTGTGGAGTTTGTGTGCTTTAAAATAATTTCATTTGTAATTTATTCAATGTAATTTATTTTGCAAAATAATTTTAATCTAGGATTTAATCTAGTTTTACAAAAATTGTGATACTGGTTTTTAATTGTAAAACTCAAGATAAAGATTTTAGCAAAAGAAGCACAAAATATGTAAAATAAATACACATTGATGAAAACTGTAGCTTGAATTTTCTCTATTAACCATGAAGTTTGCACTTTCAGTTTTTCTAATTCTGTATGGCCGATTCATGCTTTAATCTATTTTGTTGAATTTATAGTCTGAGACTAAATTCATGCCTTACTCCTGTGATGATTTCCTTTCTTCACGTGGTTTGTGTTTGTTTTAAAAAGTTTTCCTGCCTTCCAGTCACTCACCTGAGAGTATTCCCGCTTGCCAAAGCACAGTGGAAGGCAGGAAAACTTTTGAAAATGAACACAAGCTGCGTGAAGAAAGGAAGCCCCTGCCGTGGCTCGTATTCATTTTAAAAAAATTTCTGCCTTCAGCTGCACTTTGGCAAACTGGAATGCTCTCGAGCGAGCGGTGGAGCTCACCAAAGTGCAGTGGAAGGCAAGGAAACATTTTTGGCGAGGGCTTTTCGGCTTTCTCCAAGCCTAATCCCCAGGGTAGGCATGCACCTTTGGCGAGCCCAGCCACTCACTTGAGGAAAGTATCCCCGTTTGTACGTGCCCCCCTGGCCTGCAACAGGCCAAACACAAGCTGCTGTGGTGGCTTCCTTTCCTCATGCGACCCCCTTGCGGCTGTTGCAGAGCCAGGAGGCTGCACACAATCAGGAATAAGGCAAGCGGCTGGGCTCGCCAACGTGCAGTGGAAGGCAGGAAAACATTTTTGGCAATGGCTTTTCGGCTTTCTCTGAGCCTGATCCCTGGATGATTGTAGAAGAGCAAGCTGAGAAGCAGCAATGTGGGCTGGGCAGCCCAGGGTGTCTTGACCCCATGTCTTCCCCTCTCTCCTTGTGGCATTTGGTCTCGCCCGTGCCTCTACTTCCTGCCATGGTGAACTGCACAGCTGGCACTGGGGAGAAGTTGGAGGTTTAATGCCTGTTGGGAGAGCTGCAGAAGGCGCACAGAGGGGTAAGGAGTGGGGCTTCCCAGCCGCTTTGCTAGCTCGCTCGCAGGAGCCCCCGCAGGCCATGCAATTCAACATGATGGAGCGGAGGCGTGGGCGAGACTAAATGCTGCAGAGGGAGAGGGGAGGACATGGGGTCGAGACACCCCAGGCTGCCAAGCCCGCATTGCCACTTCTCAGCCCAGCGCCCCCCTGGTTGGACTCTTCGCCACCAGTCCAGAGAGGGTAGGCAGGGCGCCCACGGCTCAGCTTCAGCACAAGTCCCAGCAGTGAGCTCGGGAGCCGTACTTTCTGTGGCGTCCCCCATTAAATATTGGGCAAGCCAGGCCGGGCTTGTTTCCCCAGGCCAGGCTGTGCATGTGCGAAAAACGTGCACAAGTCTTGCACAACTGTGCATGCACAAGACTCCTGTGCAACTGTGCATGTGCAAAGGACCCACGCTCACATCCAGCACTTGGTGCCGAACAGGTTTGCCACCACTGCCTTACTCCCTTGGTCTTCAGCTGAGTTCTTCACCCATCTGAAGCCAATCAGCACATTTGTAATTTTGCTAGGTTAAAAGGTTGTCTTATGAATGCTGGCTAATCACTGAATGCCCATTTATTAGCAAGTGAAACGGGGAGGCTGTTCTTTACAACCAGCTCTAGAAACCATGAATGACTTTATACAGCAGTCTGCTCTGCTTATATTTTCAGAATAATAGGCCACACTTTCATTCCAGGGTATTGTACAAGCTTCTGAAAAAAAAAAGTTGCAAAATGGAAAAGCTGCAACAATTTCTGAACAGATGGGCAGCAACATCCTGGGGTGCTGATGCTAACACCCTACAAACAACAGCCTTGGCTTTGTCTCAATGGTGCTTTTTCAAGAGGCACCTTTAATGCCTTCAGCTCTGAAGAAGCTTCTTGGATGAAAACAAAATAAGCTGTTTGGATGAGAAGCAAAACATCTTCAAAGAAAAACAAGGAAGTCCAGTTGCCTCTTGAAAAAAAAGCACCTTTGGGACAACCATGACGTGGATGACCTCCATAGACATTGCCTTGGTTTTGGTTTACTCCACAGCTGAATATTGTGCCAGTACGTGGCTTAATGGAGACTTCATCCAAATGGTTGATGACCAATTCCACACCAGACAATGTGTATCATCTCTGGCACATTGCGTCCCGCTCCTGTGCACTGGTTACCATACTAAGCAATATCATACTGCACCCCACATTAGAAGACAACAAACTTTCATGTGGCTATGGTCAAGGGTACTGAATAACAAGGCCTTTCCTATACACCAGAGCAATGCACAGTCTTATCACAAGATTGAAATCCCATAGGCCAGCATGGAAAACGTTTATTCACTAAATACCTACCCAAGTTAACTCCAAGAATGATTGGAGAGAGAAATGGGCCAAGGTAACTTCTTATGGCTTAACCATTAGTGATCTCTCTACCAAGCCATTTGGTTTTGACCTGCCTCTTTCTGTCTAGACAAAATTGAACAAAATTAGTTGTGATACTGTAAGTAGTGCCTCTTCCCTGTATCAGTGGGGATAGAAAGATTCCCCTTGTTGTGATCGTGGTGCTGATATGCAAACTAACCATATTGTGCAAGATTGCCCACAACGTGCATTTTCTGGTTCTCTGGAAGATCAGCAAGAAGCAGCCTGCATAGCTGAATTGGACATCCAGTTGTGAGGCCACTGCAAAACTCCCATGTATATAATTACATGGATTGTATGTGTATGTTTACTTCCCTTCCATCATGTTCTCATCATACACTAATTATACAGGCAGCCACTTTCATCTATATGGGGCTGAGAAACAACTTGAATATAAAGAGAATGCCGGAGGTTGGAATTTTGTTGTGAATAATCATAAATTCATATTTTAAATCTATAAATAAATAATCTAAACTGAAGTAGACTAGGGAGCATACTAGATAACAGCATGAGACACTACTACTGTCACTTGCATTTGCACTCTGTGCTATGTTGAGGACCAAAGACTCATTGATTGATTGATTGATTAATTACAGGGTTGTAAAAAGGGAGATTTTTTATTATTTTGTAAAGCTCTAGGTCAGTCAACTAACCTGATCTCTTAAAAAAAGAAATAAATTTAGCAAATTAGATACACTAAACTTCAAGCATTCACTGTTAGCTACAGGCACCAGAAATTGCATGCAAGGGAATTAATGAATGGCACAGATTTAAGATTAAAATTCAAGGAGCTGAAGAAATGGTTAACAAAATATGCAGCATCTGAGCAATGCACAGAGAAAATCTACAGAGACCTTCATTCTTAAAATAACTGAAAAATGAGCATGCATCATTCTTTCTACTGTCCAGTTTTAAATACATTACATTTTGCTACTTTTCCCCTACTGAAAACAGATCAATTGTAATTCTATATGGCCTACTTATCTCAAATATATATGTTTATTGGAAATCTGCAGCTGTTTTATAAAACTATAGCTTTATAAAAATGGTATTAGAAGTTATGGTTTTTATTTAAAATGATTTAACAAATAAAGAATTAGGAGCAATTAGTCTGAATGAATTCCCTGAAATAATATTTCCTGTTTGCTTTTCCAGAGTGGCCCTTCTTAAAACAAGTCTACTGTATTTGATTTATTGGATCCTAATGTGTTTAGGTTTTTTAAAAAAACCATAATTTAGATAAGTGATATTGTTAGCAGAAAGCAAAGAGGTTGCTGCTTAACTCTTTCCCCCTAGATGTTTTCATCTAGTTCATATATTTTTCATATAAGAAAATGGAATACATTGATATGAAAGTTTATACTTTATATGATATTTTTGTTGTAAGATATTTGTAAGCATAAGCAATGGATTAAAATTGATAGTTTTAATACAACTTTTTTGGATAACTTTTTATGTTACGAATATGACTCATTCATACTAAATGTATTTACTTCATGCTGAGTCATTTTTGTCAACATTTATTTAGAGGGCGGAAAATTAGCAGTTTTATTCACTAAAACCATGCATGAATCTTAATTTCAACCATGAAGTAGCCCAACCTTGAGTCAAGAGCAACTGATCTACAGCTAAAGTAGTAATAGTAGTGTAGCAGCAGTAATATGTCTTAAATATATTTTTTATTCCACTGTTTAAACTCCAACCCCATAAAAACACCAATATATTTTGGATTTACAGTCTAATAACTGTAATATAAAAAGAAAAGGACTGAGAAGGAAGAAGAAATAAGTGAATACAGATAATACATACAGAAGTTTCCAAAGTTTAAACACAAGGACTAAAAATGGCCAAAGTTGCTTTACAATCATCATAAAATCTGGAATCAGAGTCAGGGAAATCCATATGCTTTAGTTGAAAAGTCAATTGTGGTCATGAGGGTGTGATCCAAGTTCCATCCATTATGTGTAATGAACATAATTGTGGTCATCTTGATTTTAAAAAAAATATCATTGGGACATCCTTCAGTATTGTTCTTTTTTTAGTCTGTTGATTCACAATGTAAATATTTCAGTACTGGTGATAGTTTAAATTGTGAAAGAGCTAATAAGAAATTGGAAAGGATTGAGAGACTAGAAACGTTCTCAGCATCATTTTCAACATCTGTTTGGCATTGTGTGGATTTTTTTGCAATTCATTGTTAATTAGTTGATGCTGATCAAGCAGAAAAATACAAACTACATTTTAGGTGAATGCACAGGGATAATGTGTGTATACGGAAATGTTGCCCATGTAAACATTAATTCCATTAACTGGACAGTGTGTACTTTTTTGGTGAGTCAAGTTTGGAATATATTTATTGGGATCCACTGAGACACCACAGAAGTATGCAAGTTTTCGAGGGATTGTCATCAAGTTTAATATGAAAAGTAGACTAATCCAGAAAGTGTTTCATTAATCCTTCTCAAATCCATCTCTCGCTCCCTGCCCCCCCCCCTCTCTCTTATCACACCAGGTTGTCCGGCAGGTGCTTGGCGGGAGTTGTCCCTAGAAAGTGACACCCGCTCCGGTCCGGGTAGTTTCCTCCGCCGGCCGCTCTCCAGGACGCTGTTTCGGCAGGCACCGTAATGGAAGAAATCCGGAGCCGCACCGTCAAAGGCCTCGCTGACCTGAGGGACTTTCTCAACCTGACTCCGAAGGAAGGCGACAGCTCGAAGGCGGCAGCCGCAGCAGAAGCGGCCAACGCGGAGACTTGTGAGTGTCGGAGAGAGGGAGGCGGAGGGCGGGTCTCTCCAAGCCTTGGTTAGTGGGGCTCTTCCGGCATGGAGCGGATGAAGCGTGGAGTGCAGCCCCCGTCGCCCCTTGGGGATCGCGAAGCGTTGAGCTACTTCGGTTGGATGTTTTTGTGCGGCCCTTTTTCTGCAAAGGTTCTACTGATCCCGAAGAGTTTAAAACGCAGGCAAACGAGTACAGCCGCCCCGGAGGAAATCCTCCAGATAGGGAGACGGATCGAACCAGGGCAGCGTTTCGTTTCCTATACGAAATTTCCAATTGAAACCTCTGACATTTGAAATCCACTTCTGCCCGGATTGGAATTTGAAATTCTCAGGGTTTTCGAAAAACTTCGAATAATCTTTCTTTGAACTACTGAGTATTAAATAATCCCTTGAAAACGTTTGAAGGAAGGATAAGCTTTCAATTTCCTCGAGGGGGATAATTGATATAGTTCACTCTAATTTCAATCGTGTCGCATTTGGAGTCTTGAGACCAGGTAGTTGCCCAAGGTTAAGCAATATGGCAAGCATTTTTTTAATTAATTTGAATTCAGAAGAAATTTAAAAATACACTTACGGTAATTGGAGAGCAATTTTGATGTAATGGTTAAGAGATCGGGCTAGAAAAAGAGAGACTCTGAGTTCTAGTCTTGCCTTATGTGCAAAGCCAGCCAGTGACCTTGGGCCAGTCATTCTCGCTCAGCCCTAGAAAAGAGATAATGGCAAACTATTCCTGAACTCTAGTGAAGAAAACTGCAAGGATTAGTTCAGACAATTGCCCATAGTAAACTCTGACTTAAATAACAAAAACCTTCAACACCTAAAGACATACTCATAAAAAAACTTAAAATTAATATGGCCAAAGTGTTAGATTTCATAACAGAAAATGGAAACGGCTATTTTTTTTGTTTTCGTAGATTTTCACGCGTGTAGGTATGCAGGTCTAGGTCTATTCGGGTCTTTTCCCGTGTAAGTTTCAGAATCTCTTCGCAACGTTTCGGCGA
>JANHFJ010006024.1:0-10009 GCA_032468195.1 Cerberus rynchops
TTGGGCTAAGTATGAAACTTTTAATGTCCAATCTTCTATTGTAGGCAAACTATCCTTCTTCCAATATTGTCCCACTACAACCATTGCTTTTTTATGATGTTTAAAGGTGTGTGATATGTAAATACCTTCCATCTAGTGTGCAATATACAGTGGTTCCTAATTTGCATAACACATCTCTTCCAGGGAGATCTAAGAAGAGAGACCTGGGAGAATAGAAATAAATTCTATAACGATAGTGAATGACTCAGAGACAGGCTGGTTGGAAATTTCAGCAGGGAAAGACAAAAGATTTTTGAAAATGTTGAAGTTGTGACAGTAAATAAGCATCAGTATCTAAGAGACAAAGGATAGTTTCTCTTCCTTGCAAAAACGTTTCTATTTCTCCTTTACAGGTGGTTTGTTTTGGATGCTGAAACAAGAGATTTGGTTTCAATCCATACAGATGGCAATGAGCAGCTCTCTGTGATGCGCTACACAGTAGGTATGCAAAACTAGTACATTTGAGACATTTCTTCATATATGTCACCTCTTCTAAAATGAGTGTTTAAGTAAGAACAACATTGTATCTCAATATAGATCTTTTTGTCATTCATATTTTATTGTGTTTTTTTTAGTCTTGAGGAAATGTTAATATCAGAATTCCATGTGGTATACTATATGCTAAATAAATACAATAGAAATAAGTAAGAACAAAATTATGTTAACCTCTTTGAAATTATTTTCCCACATTGAAAAAAAGATTACTTAATAAAGTAAGTAAAGCAATATGGAACATCGGCTTTTTTGTTTTACTGCACCTGAATCAACAGTATTGTTTGCCAGATTACCTTACTAAATAATAGCTAAATAGAGAAAGTAATGATGCAAATTCACATCGCAAATAGTATCATGGCAGATATAGGCCCTGGCAGCAGTTCAAAACCTGGACTTTTTTCAGACTGAAATTGGCATTTGGAACACAAATGCTGTAAGGTGGGAGAAAATGGGAAAAAAGATAATAGCTGATATCAATAAGGAAGATGGAGGAAAGTAGGGAAGGGGTGACAGTGTTATGCCAAACTTGAATCCAAGCACATTGACTGTAAAGGAGAAAGAAAGAAGAGCACTGAAACAATTGACAGGTGGGCTACTGCGCTGTGAGGCAGAGGAGAAAAGGTGCCCAGCCGTTGTTGCAAGACCATCAAGAACCTGTTTCAACTGAAACCTAGAACAACCGAAAGAGTCCCAATTTTGTTTTGCTAGAATCCAGAATTATCTAGAATCAATGCAGCCATGTACAAATCTATCCATGTTCAAAACAAAATATATTTAACTTTTCTTTCTTGATTTCAGTGAGTCTACTCCTAAATACAACCATTTCCTGTTAAACAAATTGTCTTATCATGTAGGCAGCATTGCCAGGGCAGTTACATTAAAGCTTTTTAAGATGTTCTGCCTTTGTAGGGGGAAACAGAGTTTTTTTGTCTGAATAGGATACTCTCAAAGAGCCGCTGAGAATTGTTTTAATTAAGCTGTGTATCATCTTATGTTGTTTTTGAACTAATTATAATTTGCAGGTACTTCAGAAGACTCGGGTCAATTTATAGCTAAGTGTGTCAAATATGAGGTCAAATGTTTTAGAAGAAATTAAAATATGTTTTGCTAGATAATATTAATAGAGAAACAGATTTATATAGGAATAGATGATACTGAAATATTCCAATCCCATATAATGTATTACTGAGTCGACATTTCGATTGAACAAACAGGATTATACAAGTTATACAAGTTAATTGAAATATATCTCTGATTGGAGGAATGCAAATTTTATTTTTTACCACTAAAAGCCATTCAGTAGCTCTGTAAACAATTTTTGCACATTGTAAATTTAATTTTGGGATCATTCTTACTTTATTTTTAAGTCATGAAGGTATTTGTGGCTAGTTTGCGAATTGCGTCCTGAGAGTCTCTACCAGAAGAAAAACATTGATATCCTACTTGGGTCCCCACTGCTCCCTGACCGTGGCTCCTTTGGTCAATTTGATATGGAATTGAATAACACAACACAAAAAGTATTTGGCCAAAGACTAGAAGACTGAAAATTTAGGCAGAAACAATTCTGTTAAGTGGAACCTAATTTATATAATGCTTAATTTATATAATCCTCTCTAACCCTGAGTAAAAGGTCTTTGGAAAGCAGAAAACTTTACTGGAAAAGAGATAATGGGCTTGTCTTTCTCTATGACATTCCTTTGATAAAGCATTCTCTAGAGCCAGTTCTGGACTTTGAAGAAGCATGATAGAATGAGTATTGACACTTTTGAACATAGGTGTTGTAGAAGACGCTTAAGAATACAATTCATAAATTATACTTAAGGCCCAAGTGACCAGGTTAAAATCATTATACTTTGGACATACCATGCAAAAATCTAAGTCTCTGAAGAAGTCTATAATTCTGAGAAAAGTAGAAGGAAAGAAAAGAGGACAATAAGCAATAGGGTGGATGAGCTCAGTTACAATGTTCGTGGGACCAAGTTTGGGACAAATTGTCCTGGAGAAAATCTATGTGGTTGCCAAAAATAACACTGGTGGTACATAATTATCAAGAGTCATACTAGTTAACAGTTTTATATGAAAATTAAAATATTATGAATACTTATCCTTCAATAGGTAAAATAAAAATAGTGCATGCTTTGGATTACAACTTTTATTTAGTTTGTTATTATCTATAACTATTTCATACATGATATGCTAGTGAGTTTTGAACAATCCAATTATAGTTTGTTTTCAACTTGCATTACAGATGGCACCTTTCTTGCAGTGGGTTCCCATGACAACTTCATTTACCTCTACACAGTAACAGAAAATGGAAGAAAGTACAGCAGATATGGAAAGTGCACTGTAAGAACTGTAAAATGACACTCTTTTTTAACTTTGTAAATAAAGGTAGAATGCACACAGATTTAGCTGTTTTCTCATCTAGATACTGTCTAGATCTCAAACTGTTTAATTTCATATAATACTATCATGCTTAACCTTAATTTCTGATGGTTGATGGTGCAGGAAATGAATAGCACATTTCTATTTAAAATATTCCAAACTAATATTGTGTTTTTATCACTTGTTACCACAGTGTTATCCTCAAATGCCACTTCTTAAAGCTGGTTTAAGAATATAGTGTCTTTTCTTCTAGGGCCTGAAGGTATATATACAAAACATTATTTCCAGTTTACATGTAGGCAAAATTTGCTTTTAACTGTAGTAAAATATGATTTCCATGCTCATTATTTCTGTAGTTGGTTCTGGAATTATTTTTTTTTTACCTAAAACTTGTTTTCAGGTTCCATTTTTTGCCATACAGCTTCATACATACTATTGTTCAAATCCTGGAATATTATTCTGGACATGTGGAAGTTAAGGAACAATTTTGTGTGTCAATTGAATGCACATGTACCTTTCAGTTTTGAATGCTAATTTGACATTTCAAATTCTCTATCACCATTTATTAGAATGACACATTTGAAGTGCAAACATTGAGAGTTTGGAAACTTTTCCATTTTAAACAATTACCCCACATGAAAAAAAAACCAGAATGGATATATTAGTTTGGAAAATCAGAGTAAAAGGAGACCTGCTTATTCTGCCTTTTATTTTTAAACCCAAATTTAACCAAAATATACTTTTCCCAAAAAGTTTCAGGAAGCAAGAACTCAGGAATATTTTTCACTCTTTGTATTAGTATGTAAATTTGTTTCTAGACAAAATACACAGAGTTGGATATTAATATTTAGAGCTTAGGTCTGGATTAATAGAGAGAATAGCATCTTTTGTATGATTTTCTACTGCTCAGAGGTCACCTGAGTGCTCATACAGCAGCAACAGAGTTAAGCTTTTCCAGATCTTTGAAGTTTAGTTTACTTTTTAAACTCTAATTTTATTTTTAGTGTAAACTGTTATGACACTGATAGTTGGCAGAATAAAAATGAAAAATTACAATTTTATCTGATAACAAAATATAATAAAAGTCATAAATTTGACATTCTCCTATCCTTCATAGTTCAGAGTTTTTAATGTAGTACATGCAGTTTTTATTAGAGTGAAGTCCAGTACTTGTCACATATGCATATGGTATGTCAGAAATGAAATATAAAATAACTCTGTTACTATGACTGCCATTGAAGAGATGGTGGTTGCTTGTAGAAATATACATTTAATATAAACTATTTTAACTGTTTCAACAATGAGATCTTCAACTCTCACATTATTTAGTCAAGGGGATATTTTTGAACAAAAGAGTCTCTTTAAATTGTCTTTTTTTCTATTTTCCAAATTCTAGAAAAATGTTAACAGCTGCCAAAAGTCCAGCAATGTCTGGTAATTGATTGTCATCCTGGCCTACAATGTTAGTGCTAGCTTCTCAATTTTTAAAGATTCAGGATAGATGGAGGGCAGGGGAACAGAGAGAAAAACAGATGGAGCTTTCTTCTGTTTTTCTGAGCTGACTGCATGTTTTTCTGAGCAACTGGGAACATTGTAAAAGCAAATTCATTCATGTAAGCCAGTTGAATTTGGCATCCTATTATCCTTGGCATGAAACAAGTTCTATATGTAACTGCTCACAAAGAACATTTCTGTTATTGCATAGCCACCCTTTCAGTTGAAGGGTAAATTGTAATCTTCCACTCCATCTTCATACAAATCTTGTTTGCCCAGGTTCAGATATGATTGACAGATCAATTTGCTTTTTGCTATTAAATCATAGGGATAGGGAAATCACTGCACTTGAGAAGGAGGAAGCTCACACAATCAAACAATTAAAGCAGGGATTTGATCATATGCAGGAGTCTGCCATATGCTTAAATTTCAACAAGGCTGACTGGGATTTGTGGTAATTGTAATCCATTTGTGGGATCCTAGTTCATTTCCATCAAAGTACAAACTTGGTGGATGAGTTTTATAAACTACCATGTCGATTTGTTTATTTGAACATTTTAAAAGGGAGATAAAGGTGAAAAAGGAAGAAATCACTGTTTTAACTGGAATTTTGATAGCTTCTTTATCTCTTTTTTGTTTATATATGTTTTAGGGACATTCCAGCTATATAACACACCTTGATTGGTCCCCAGAAAACAAATACATAATGTCCAACTCAGGAGATTATGAAATATTATACTGTGAGTACAAAATTGCAGTTATTTCATACTAGAAAAATGCTAACATTCATAAGAAGAAGAAAAACTTTCAGTATGTGGAATGCTTGTTGACAAGGATAATAATTTGACATATATAAAATGATCTTCAATATTATTCAAAGTTATTTTGTTCTTAATGTTAATTCCAAGCATTGCTCCTGTCTCAAGAGGCACCAATTAATACTTTACAAAACAGATGCTGGCATATGAGGTGCCAGAGTATAAGTTATAGCTTCAAAGTATTGTGTATATTTGCTTGATTGAATTTCTTCTTTGTTGATATAATAGTTAGAGAATTATTTCAGCATTATTAACATTATTTTACTTTAGTAAACTTTATTTTTAGAATTCAAAATGTATCATGTGCATTAGACCTACAAAACAAATTATTTTCCTTAGCCCCAAGATGGTGTAGTAGAATCTTTTGGGTTTGTTTCTTGTTTGGGATAGCTAACCTAGGAAAAACCATGACTGGCAGGCTACATTCAGTCAAATTATCACAACTTCACAGGATTTTCTTTTACATTTTCAAAATAATGCTTATTATAGACCTAAAAGACAAAATTTAAATTAAAATATATTGAACAATTATGGTATACTTGAAATGAGCTTGGGGCTATCTAGAATATGAACATTATTAATCAGAATAAGACTTGAATAATAATGAGGTAACAATAAACTCTTATGAAGAGCTTTCATAGATATCTCTGCTGTCTTTTGTAAATTGTTACTCTGTAGTAGTGAAGAATAATGGCTTATGAAACATAGGCAGGATGTGAGTTATTCAATTCTGGCCCAATTTAAAGTGGATTTGCATACAAATTATAAAACATTATTTCATTCAAGTGTTCCCACTTTTGATTGTAAATTGAAGGAAATTAAGATTGCTATATTGTTCTAGGCCAAAAAAATCCAGAAGAAGACAATGGCTATCTTTCCAAGAGATCATGCATGCTTGTACATAATTAGCAGGAATCAAGTTCAATTTGAACATGACTTGTCTTACTATTAGCAGTAATTTTAATTAATTCAGTATATTGATTTATTTATTTATTTAAAAGCTGTAAATAGCTGTTCATCTTATATCAAAGTCTGGGCAGCTGCTGGTCAACAATTTAAAAAATGTATGCACATAAAACAACACAATGCATATATTTATTAAAACCATAAAATTAAAAGCCTGGCACTAACGTTAAGCTTCCACATACAGTCCCTCATTTAATTCTTCACTACCTCTCAAGGCTTGGAGGAAAAGTCAAACTTCAAAGTGAAGGGTATTTGATAGGAAATAGGCTGCCAAAGAAATGCACACTTCCTAGATCTATAAAATGACATTGTTTAAAGAAAGGGATTAGGAATGGTAGGAGAGGTAGATGGTCCTTAGGGAGAATCAGCCTCATAGATAATGTGGCCCTGTGGCATATAACAATAGCATGTAGATTTTTAAATCACACCCCCCCCCCGTGCTTTTCAGCATTCTCTGGGCAGTTTACAATGTCAGCATCTTGCCCCCAACTATCTAGGTCCTCATTTTACTGACCTTGGAAGGCTGAGTCAACCTTCATCCCATCAGGATCAAATTCCAGATTGTGGGTAGAACTACCCTATGACACTGCATTTATCCATTGCACCAGCAGGGCTCCTTTATAACAGAGCTTTAAAGTAATAACATCTATTGATCCTGATCCATTTAAGCATAGACATAAAATAAAAGGGCTTATTTATAAATTCCACTGAAGAGTGTCTTTGGATGCTTTTTTTTATTTATAGTAATAATGTGAAGTTCACTTGTATAGAAATAAAATTACATCAGTTTAAGCCTAAAGCTATTGAATGAATCAATGGATGAAAATTCAAAGAGGAGGAATGTTTAAGATTCTATTCCCGCCTGTCAGTCACCATGAGTTTAAATTTTATTATTACTATAGTTGGCAAACAGTTGTATCGTCCAAAATGTATGCTAAAGAAGCTATGACCCAATTTTTCAAGATATATGAAGCTTTTTCATGAGAAAAAGAAAAAAAGAAAAACCCATTCATGTTGCACTGGAATGTAGTATATGCAGACAGTTATATATGCCTGTCCACTGAAATCATTTACTTTATATTATCATGATTGTGTCACCCCTAATTCTTGGACTTTCAAGCTATTGGTTTATAATGTAAACTACAGGTAATCCTGGACTTACGACCACAGTTAAGTCCAATATTTCTGTTGTTAAGTGAGATATTGTTAAGTTAGTTTTGCCCCATTTTACAACTTTTCTTGCCACAGTTTTACAACATTACTTGATTAACTGCAGTTGTTAAGCTAATAACACAGTTGTTAAGTGAATTTGACTTCCCCATTGACTTCATTTGTCAGAAGGTCACAAAAGGGACTGGAACACTGCAACCATCATAAATATGAGTCAGTTGCCAAACATCTGAGTTTTGATCATGTGACTATGAAAAATGGTCACAAGTCACTTTTTTCAAACTTTGAACGGTCACTAAAGGAACTGTTGCAAGTCAAGGACTACCTGTATAAGCATTATTTATTATAACAAAATGTTCTCTTTAAAAAAAAAAAACATAAAGCTGCTATTAAGCCTTTTACTTTTCCTATCGCTAAAAGGTAGATCAGTATTTGTATTTTATTTCCATTGTATCTTTGAATCCTTCTTTAATAATACATACAGTGTAGACTAATTTGTTTGGCCACCATTGCTTTGGAGCATGAATACTTGCAATATCCAAATAGCAAGGGATAGCATAGTGAAAAACTTTAAATTTGCAACATACTCTGCTAGTAAACACTTTTAAACAACAGTTATTCAAACTCAAAATATTTGACAGTTATTTTTATTTAGTTTTTTAAAAAAATATATAGATCGCTTAAACAAATCTCACTCTAATATTGTTTTACTGTATAATTATATACAGTACAAACTACATCATTATAATTTGAGCCTGTCCAGACTCAGAAATGGATAGAAGAGCCTCTCTTAAAGATGCTACTAATTTCAGAGGCCCATGTTTAGGCATAGAGCCTATTGTTTCCAAGATATGGAACACATTTCTTTCAGAGACTACTGTTTCTCTGTCTTTAGGAACATGGCATTTTGTTTCACCCAGCTCTTTTGAATTCGAATGATAATGATTAGTTACTGCTTTTAACAGGGTTTCAATTGCTTTATATTTCTGAATGTTTTTCTTCTGAGAGATACTTTGAGAACCCTAGGGATGCAAAGATAGGATACAAATGGAAATTATATATAGCTATTCCAATACCAGTTATGTATTTTTATAAAGGGGACATTCCAAATGGCTGTAAACTGATAAGGAACCGCTCTGATTGTAAAGACATAGATTGGACAACATACACTTGTGTGCTGGGGTTTCAGGTATTTGGTGAGTAATATTTTCCTATTTAATGGTTATTCGTAAGTTTAAAATCAGTCTACTCTGGAAAATACAAAGGTTATACAACTCAGAGTGTTTTAAATAGTCTGCGGTTGTTGTTTCTTTAAGTTAATAAATGGAATCATTCCAGTACTTTCTTAGTAAATCATTATGTAACTTGTATCACAATGTTACAACACAAACCTTGGTCTGTTGTACAAGTTACCTGAGGTTGGATACAAGTGCATGAGTTGAGGTTGTGCTTTGTGATTCCCCTGTATATATTTTGTCACTCGCGATTTGGGAGCATAGCTCTGTGTATATAGCTTTTCCTTTGTTGTCATAAAAAACGGGGTTCCAATTCAACAATTTTCAGATGCGTGAATTTCAACTCCCAGAATTCTTAACCAGCAATGCTGTGGCTAATAATTCTGTAAGTTGACATCCACACATCTTGAAGTTATCCAGGTAAGAAAAGACTGATAAGAAAAGTCTGAACATTTTAAATCTGTATTTGTTTTAAGGCTTCATTCACTCCATTGTTATCTTAATATATTTCAATTACTTAAAAATGTGCCTCCTACATTTGGGCAATAATAAGGTTTTTCCTAGTTGTTTATTAAAGGTAATAAAAGGACTTAGAAAATATTTTTAAGTGAGGTTCTGCATTTGTGTTTCTTCATACATAAAGAAGAGATTGTATTATCGGGATCATTATTATATATTGGATTATTTGATTAATATATCCTAAATGGATGGCTAATTTCTTAAAATTTTCTAAGCCATAGATAGAAAACTTGTAACCATTTAGAATGATTGCCTGACTAAGGCTGCTAGGATTTGGAGTCCAACATTTTGAGGGCTCTTAAGAGTCTGTATTTGCCCCTTGTTTTAGTAATATTTTTATTCTTTTGTGTTTATATAATGAAGGAGTGTGGCCAGAAGGATCAGATGGAACAGATATAAATGCCCTTATAAGGTCCCATAATAGGAAGGTGATAGCTGTGGCTGATGACTTTTGTAAAGTCCATCTATTTCAATATCCCTGCTCCAAAGCAAAGGTAAGTTTAGGAACAAATGTTTTTGAGCAGGAATGAGAAGAAAAGTGGTTGTGTACTATAAATATATGTCTGTGTATTCAGCTTCACATGCTAGAATCTCTTGCAGAAATAATAGTTTCCTTTCATGTGGACCAAATTTATCAGAATAGTTATCGTTGTGTGCCTTCAATGGTGAATATAACATTAAAAAATCTATCAATTTGCCTTACTTGATTGGTCACCTGGAGCTATAATAATTAAGTTACTACTTTCTCACTATATTTTCTTTTTAATTTCATATCTACCTGTAGTTTTTAAACTGTTGGCAGCACAGTGATTGCTCTCTACATGGGGCTCCCCTTGAAGAGCATCCGGAGGCTGCAGTTGGTGCAGAGTGCGGCCGCGTGGGTGATTT